>JARQOC010000003.1:243604822-243646297 GCA_033576535.1 Allobates femoralis
TAAGTTGTGGGTGTAACATGAAAAATGTGGAAACATTCACAAGGTATGTACAGTTGTGGCCAAATGTATTGACACCCCTGCAATTCTGTCAGATAATACTCAGTTTCTTCCTGAAAATGATTGCAATCACAAATTCTTTGGTATTATTATCTTCATTTAATTTGTCTTCAATGAAAAAACACAAAAGAGAATGAAGCAAAAAGCAAAACATTGATCATTTCACACAAAACTCCAAAAATGGGCCAGACAAAAGTATTGGCACCCTCAGCCTAATACTTGGTTGCACACCTTTTAGCCAAAATAACTGCGATCAACCGCTTCCGGTAACCATCAATGAGTTTCTTACAATGCTCTGCTGGAATTTTAGACCATTCTTCTTTGGCAAACTGCTCCAGGTCCCTGATATTTGAAGGGTGCCTTCTCCAAACTGCCATTTTTAGATCTTTTCACAGGTGTTCTAGAAAAAAGGATAAATAGGGAGCACACATAGGGCGTTATCGTCTTAATAAATAGTCCAGTCTCCCCAATCAGTGTGACTCACCTGCGGTGGTTGTGACAGCCACAACAAACTGAGAGAGCCTGGTAATGGTCGCTGCAGGAGCCAGCTGAAGATAAATTATTTCCACTGATGAAAAAGCTGGGCTTTGTAGTCCGCGCTGACCTCAAGAAGTAGGCAAATAGACCAGAACATGATTAACCCTTCACTGGACTGGAAGTTTCTTGAGGTCAGCGCAGACTACAAAGCCCAGCTTTTTCTTCGGTGGAAATCACAGGTGTTCTATGGAATTCAGGTCTGGACTCATTGCTAGCCACCTTAGAAGTCTCCAGTGCTTTCTCTCAAACCATTTTCTAGTGCTTTTTGAAGTGTGTTTTGGGTCATTGTCCTGCTGGAAGACCCATGACCTCTGAGGGAGACCCAGCTTTCTCACACTGGGCCCTACATTATGCTGCAAAATTTGTTGGTAGTCTTCAGACTTCATAATGCCATGCACACGGTCAAGCAGTCCAGTGCCAGAGGCAGCAAAGCAACCCAAAACATCAGGGAACCTCCGCCATGTTTGACTCTAGGGACCATGTTCTTTTCTTTGAATATCTCTTTTTTTCTCCTGTAAACTCTATGTTGATGCCTTTGCCCAAAAAGCTCTACATTTGTCTCATCTGACCAGAGAACATCCAAAACGTTGTAGGCTTTCTCAGGTAAGTTTTGGCAAACTCCAGCCTGGCTTTTTTATGTCTCGAGGTAAGAAGTGGGGTCTTCCTGGGTATCCTACCATACAGTCCCTTTTCATTTAGACGTCGACGGATAGTACGGGTTGACACTGTTGTACCCTCGGACTGCAGGGCAGCTTGAACTTGTTTGGATGTTAGTCAAGGTTCTTTATCCACCATCCGCACAATCTTGCGTTGAAATCTCTCGTCAATTTTTCTTTTCCGTCCACATCTAGGGAGGTTAGCCACAGTACCATGGGCTTAAACTTCTTGATGCCACTGCGCACGGTAGACACAGGAACATTCAGGTCTTTGGAGATGGACTTGTAGCCTTGAGATTGCTCATGCTTCCTTACAATTTGGTTTCTCAAGTCCTCAGACAGTTCTTTGGTCTTGTTTCTTTTCTCCATGCTCAATGTGGTACACACAAGGACACAGGACAGAGGTTGAGTCAACTTTAATCCATGTCAACTGGCTGCAAGTGTGATTTAGTTATTGCCAACACCTGATAGGTGCCACAGGTAAGTCAGAGGTGCTGTTAATTACATAAATTAGAGAAGCATCACATGATTTTTCTAACAGTGCCAATACTTTTGTCCATCCCCTTTTTTATGTTTGGTGTGGAATTAGATCCAATTTGGCTTTAGGACAATTTTTTTTTGTGTTTTTTAATTGAAGACAAATTAAATGAAGATAATAATACCAAAGAATTTGTGATTGCAATCATTTTCAGGAAGAAACTGAGTATTATCTGACAGAATTGCAGGGGTGTCAAAACTTTTGGCCACAACTGTATACTGTTAAGAGGCACTGTACTTCACAATGCAGACAATCAATCTGTATTGTGGGTCAATGAGAGTAGAGATACACTTAATTGGCATAGCCCTATGAATTACAATACTTACTACACAGCAGCAGGCTAAAAATTTAAAATGAAAGCACTACGAAATCTGATATTTTGGCAGAATATTCATCTACTTACACATTCTGTTCTCATTGGTATCCAACCAGTCTGTTGCTACTAACATAGTGTCAAAAATGTGTATTTCTCCCAGTGTCACGGCTCACATCTTAACCAGTTATAGAATAGATCGGGGAATTTGATTGAGCCTCTACCTCTATTTTAACTTCCAGATCTGCTAATTCTGACTCCATCTAGTGGTTTTTTCCATTTCAGCTGACTCACCGTGGCCAGGGACTCCGGTTTAGACAGGCAGTAGCTTCTTCCTCCTTGTCACGGGTGGGCCGCGCCTGCCGGTAGTGGGGCCCGGTTGAGTGCAGATCAAAAGTTGAAGACGTCTTGCGGTAACAGATTAAGGGGTTAATTTATTCGTGACGCCATTTATGACTAGTTCGGTAAGTCTTATGGCCCCTTTACAGGCAGCTACAGGTAACAGGTTTTCCATAGGTAACTTACTGGCTGCAGTGAAATCATGGAGACATGGTTCTATCTTGTTGCTGTGTACAAATGGAATAATCACTCCATGATTTCACTGCAGCCAGTAAGTTACCTGTGGAAAACCTGTTACCTGTAGCTGCGTGTAAAGGGGCCATTACCGTGTAGTCTGCTGCCCAAGCTCGCGCTCCAACTGCGGATTGTCCATTCTACGGTTTCTAGGAGTCGTACCCGGAGGTCTTGCAGAGCTTCTTGCCAGAAGTCGGGGCTGCCATCGATATTGAGGACAGGACCCGGACCCGGGTGGCCTATTGCTGCTCTGGCCTCGGCGTCCACTTCTTGCATCAGGTCTCTCAGTCTTAAGCTGGCCATGTTTGTTTGGAGGAACCACACCCGTCTCTACCCGGTAGCTGTACTGGTGAAGAGCTGGTGAAGAACAGTCTGTCTGACACTCCCATTTCCTTTGGGCTTTTGTAGTCCAATCGTGGGAAAAGTCTTTTGGGGTCCGTCCCCATGGTTGATTCAAGCAATCAGGGCGGACAAAGAGTTTGGCGCCTTTGCCTTTAGCCCTCCCACGATGAGAGGCGGTGGCTCACCCCTGGGCTTGCACGTGGCGGATCCTAATGGCGGGGACGCCATCTTGGGCGCCATCTTGGCCCAACGGTGAAAAGGCTGGTAAGTTCTTTTAGGGAAGAACAAAGTCCAAATTGTAGACATTAAAGTCTTTTTTAAGCACATAATACCCGTTAGGGAACGGGCCTGCTCGTATCCTGTTTGTGACGCCATTCTCTGACTCACCGTGGCCGGGGACTCCGGTTTAGACAGGCGGTAGCTTCTTCCTCCTTGTCACGGGTGGACCGCGCCTGCCGGTAGTGGGGCCCGGTTGAGTGCAGATCAAAAGTTGAAGACGTCTTGCGGTAACAGATTAAGGGGTTAATTTATTCGTGACGCCACCTATGAGTAGTTCGGTAAGTCTTATGGCCCCTTTACACGCAGCTACAGGTAACAGGTTTTCCATAGGTAACTTACTGGCTGCAGTGAAATCATGGAGTGATTATTCCATTTGTACACAGCAACAAGATAGAACCATGTCTCCATGATTTCACTGCAGCCAGTAAGTTATGGAGACATGGTTCTATCTTGTTGCTGTGTACAAATGGAATAATCACTCCATGATTTCACTGCAGCCAGTAAGTTACCTGTGGAAAACCTGTAGCTGCGTGTAAAGGGGCCATTACCGACGCTGTGGAGCCTCTGGTGGATGGATAGCAGCAAGATGGAACGCTCCCCACAGGCTGAGCGGTGATCCCCGGAGGCTGGAGCTACTTAAGATGTTGTGCGGCAGCTGCGGTTACCTTTTAGTGCGGACAGACAGTTCATAAGAAAGCACGGACACTGTAAGTCTCTGTAACGGGTCTTTACTGTAACCAGCAAGCAGTACATGGCATACAGTCGTAGATAGCAGACCGGGTGGACTCAGCAGTGATAGGTGTCCCTCAGAGATCCGCGGTGTTCCTCCATTCTAACTAAGTAGGTTGCCGTTGTCGCCCAGGAATACCAGGTCGGGTACAGGGAGGCTGCTTGAATGCCCTATCCAAAGTATACGCGATGGATGTTTTGGGGAGCCTTGGGTCCCTTGGTGGGTACACCGCTGGTTAGACGACTGGATTTGGCTGTGGTGGGGTGCTCCTGTAGAGCTGCTCCTCCACTCTTCTGGTTCGCATAGCAGAGCTGAACTGCTGCTAGCTTCGGTACCAGCAAACCGGCTGTATAAGGGCACGGGGTGGTCTTTAGCACGCATGTTGGTAATGCACCGGGAGTAATGGTGCTCAACCGTGGTGAAAGTGAGGAGATGGCCGGTAGAAGATGGCCAGGGGGCTGCAGCGACTGTGCAACCCCTCTCCTAGGTTGCAGAGCTGGGAATCTGCAGAGGTCTTCTAAGTTGCTGTTGCTTCTTCAGACCCGAGACTAGAACTCTCTAAGCCTGGACTAAACTTCCACTACACACTACTCTTGCACTCCGCCCACCAGGACCTTGATTGGCCCTCTATGCTAAGTGAGGCATGCAGAGTATGGATCTCTAAGTTAACCAGATGACTGCTGGGTCAGAGAATATTGCTGCTGCATTTATGGCTGCAATACCCTCCTGTGACGCACTCGTTGCGGGGCGCCACACAGCCCTAGTATAGGTAGGTTTGGAAGTAATGTGTCTTTATGCAAATCTTTCCAGTCTCGCAAACACATCAGTGAGCTTAGTAGCCGTGCCATGATATTTTGCAGGAGGGACAAAGATCATGTCATTCCCTTCCTTCTCCTTCAGTCTCTGTTGTGTGAATCTTGCTCAATATTGGGTTGATACTCTCAGTTAGAGTCCATCACAAATATTAAGAAGTGCTGCAGTTCACAGCATCAGAATACAAGATAATTGTAGGATACAGGTACAGAAGCAGCAAAATAAATTGTCAGGACTTTGGGTCTCTATTGACATTCTGTGCGTCTTGCCCCTTTGCAAAATGGTGTCTGCTGCATCGCCCCTGATCATATGATCCTCCCCTCTGCCTTTATAAACCCCAGCCTACATCTAGCTATGCTCGAGTATTCAGTTGAATTCCTGACTCCCTGGTTACTGTAAGCTCAAGTGAATCTCCTCTGGCAGTCCACTCTGGCTTTTTCTGTGTCTGTAAACCACCTCCAGATTCCACAAATGCTCAGTGATTCTCCTGCAAACCTGCTTTTGTGCTGTGTTTTTCAGACTAAGCTTCAGCCTGCCTGCCTGCCTGCTTTGTGAAATGTAATCCCTGCATGTGTGTAAGCTTTGAAGCTTCCCTTTAAGTTTTGTGTAGTTTTAGGCTAGGGTCCACACTCTGCTGCGTTTTTGAGGATGTTTTTGACAGCCTGCATTTTTGGGCTGCGTTTTTGGTGTTAGGTCTGGAGCAGCCTTAAAAAACCTGAGCAAAAACACATGCAAAATCGCATGGTACCATTTAGTGCTATGCGTTTTTGCATGCATTTCCCATATGCCCCCATGTTACAAAAATGCATGCGTTCTTGAAAATCACCAAAAACGCACCAAAAAACTCATCATGATGTATTTTTTGGTGCTGAGGCAAAAATCGCATCCAAAAAATGCATGGCACTTTGGTCATGCATTTTTTGCATTGGGGCCTATGGATGCATTTTTCCATGCGTTTTTCACAAAAAACAAGTGTGAAAAACGCATGTAAAAAACGCATCCATGACGCCACTGTGACCCTAGCCTTAGATTGTCTGGACTTTTATTGAACTTTGTAGAACTTTATTTAAATTATACTGCATAGTTTCAAGTTAAGGACTTGTTCTTGTGACTACCTTCCCAGGCCTTCTTGGGAGTTATCAAACTCATAGATTGCTTCTGATTAGAGTTGCTTATAAATAAACTTTCTTGTTTGTTGCTGTTTGATGAACTTGCTCAATTGCTGCATCCCAAGTTTATTAACTGTCACATGTGTTAAATAAAGACTTGTTCACGATTAAATTGGTTTCAGTCTGTGTGTGCTCCCATCTACTAATAGATCCCTGAGCAATCCTACAGTATATTATTTAAGCATTCATTCACATCAGAGTTCAGGCCACTCCAGCCACACGTTTAACACTTTTAGTTACCAGTACAGATCCATCAGAGCTCTTCATTTTAGGCTAGGGTCACACTTGCGTTTTTATTCTCAAATTCTGATCTGGTTTTGAGCTTTCAAAAAGCTCAAAACCGCATCAGGAAACGCTCCTCATAGGAGCCTATTATAACATCCGGATTGTATTACATGCAATCCGGTTACCGCATCCGGTTCTGCAGCCTGCGTGAAAGATCATGCAGGCTGCAGTTTTCAGAGCGGTTCTGTGCCCCGCAATGCGGTAACCGCATTGCTCAGGATGTGTAATCCTGAGCAATGCGGTTACCATATACTTTGCTTATCCAGGCTGCCGCCAGGATAGGCAAGGTGTTAATGTGGAGCCCAATGGGACGGGGTACTCGGTACCGGACCGGGGTACTGCTGGGGATATCATGGCGGTCTTGTTCCGGACCGTGTCCGGGTTCCGCAAGTAAATGGGGGAATATTTACAGGGGAGTTTGTCATGACGCCACCCACGGGTTGTGGTCAGGGTGACCACCGCTGCTGCAGAACCTCCGGGGATGATGTTTGGCAGCTGGGGATGTAATGGCTCTCCGCAGGTAGAGCTTGGTTCCCCGGGGCAGAGATAGTAACGTATATAGCTGGTGCTATGATATAGCAGGATAGGGGTACTAGTAGAGATGATAGCTGCTTGTGAGGGAACGCAGGATTTGAGCACAAGGATCACACAAACTCACGGTTTTGAAGTTTTCCAAGTCTTTACTGCAGATGATGTTGTTAGCAGAGTACTGTCCATGGAGTCTGTTCCGGAGCCGTGTTGCTCCCACCCTGTCCGGGTCCTCAGCTTCCTTCTCCTGCGCTGTGTGTGTGGCCCGGCTGCCGCTTCAGCTAGGCTGCTGGCCTATCTCTCCTCACAGGTACCCCCTTTGCTAGGCAACTTGAGTCTTTCCTCTGTATTTCTGACCCCGTCGTGTTGCTTCGCTGAGGTACAGTGTAGATATATAACCTCCACTAGTCCGGTGTTTACTGTGCTGCGTGTGTCAGTCGCAGTTTCGGATCTGGTATCCGGTTTGTGCGCTCCTCCGGGGCGAGTTATGAGGTAACTAAGTCTCCCAGATGTGTTCTCCTGTTTCTCTTACTCCTTCCCTCAGACCCTGGCTAGGCCTGGAAGTGGGTAGCAGGCTTGTGGAAGGCCTAAGGCAGCCCCTTTACACCAGCAGTCTTTCTTCCTCAGTCCTCCCAGGAACTGAACTAACTCCAACTGACTAACTGTCACTGCCACTCTGCGGTAAACAACATTAGCTCCTCCCACCACTCTGCTCTTCCCCACTTCCTCTCCACACCAGAATATATAGGTAAGCAGCTTTAGCTCCCCTTCTGGCCTGGAGGTGCTAGTGTAGTGTTGTGGGTTGTGTGGGGAGTTAACCCTTTGTGGTGTTACTGTGGCACATTAACCCCTGGGGTGCCACATTAACAGTGTAAAAAAAAGCTTTAATTTTAACAATAACCCCCATGATGGGCACAATTATATTAATATTTATTATTTTTTCACAGATTTTACAGTTTACGGAAACCGGATTGCGGATTACATATCCGGAGCAATCCGGTTACCGGATTGCTGCTTCTGCCACACATTTTGCTTGCAAAATGGGTGGGAAGCCAATTGTATTCACCGCATTCGGATCTGGATGCGGTGAACACAATTACATTAGCAAATGTGACCCTAGCCATATTCATCATCATAACTCTGTGGTATCTCAGTGGGTTTACTTCAAGTCTTAGGCTGGGGTAACATTTGTTAATGTAATTGCGTTCACCGCATCCAGATCCGACAAACTCCCCTGTAAATATTCCCCCATTTACTTGTGGAACCCGGTACACGGTCCGGACCAAGACCGCCATGATAATCCCAGCAGTACCCCGGTCCGGTACCGAGTACCCCGTCCCAGTGGGCTCCACATTAATACTTTGCTTATCCCGGTGGCAGCCAGGATAACCAAAGTATACGGTAACCGCATTGGTCAGGATTACACATCCTGAGCAATGCGCTTACTGCATTGTGGGGCACAGAACCGCTTCGAAAACTGCAGCCTGCATGATTTTTCATGCAGGCTGCAGAGCCAGATGCAGCAACCGGATTGCATGTAATGCAATCCAGTTGTTATAATGGGCTCCTATGAGGAGCGTTTCCTGATGCGGTTTTGAGCTTTTTGAAAGCTCAAAACCAGATCAGGATTTAAAAATAAAAACGCAAGTGTGACCCTAGCCAGTGGACTAGGGTCATACTTGTTAAGGTAATTGTGGTTCCCACATCCAGATTTGGATGCGGAACCACAATTGCCTCATACATAATTTTGACACAAAATGTGTCCGGCAAACCGCAATGTGGTAACCGAATTGCTTAGGAGCAATCCGTTACCGCCTGCTTTGTTCATCCCTGCTGCTGCAGGGATGAACAAAGGGTTAAATAATGTGAATCCATGTCGGTAGAATGTCTCTAGGGTGTGTCCACCCTCCCTAGAGACATGCTGTCCACACAGGACGGCATGTCAGGGGTTAATTTAACTGTTAACCCCATCGCCGCTATTGTCGGCTTTGTTCTATTCATTCTATTAAAACCCGCCGCCTCCTGCATCAGCACCAGTAACCTACGCAATTTGCGTAAGCATTTTACAGTACAGCATCCTCAATGAGGAGCTGTCTGTGGTGCTTACGCAATTTGCATAGGATAGTGGCTGCTCTCCATATTTGCAATGTAGGATAGCACTTGGCACTAGCACAATGCTTGCGTAAGCACACAGACAGTCTCATTGAGGATGCTGTACTGTAAAATGCTTACGCAAATTGCGTAGGCTACTGGTGTGATGCAGGAGCCGGCGTGTTTTAATAGAATGAATAGAAGAAAGCCGACAATAGCGGCAATGGGGTTAACAGTTAAGTTAACCCTGACATGCCATCCTGTGTGGATAGCATGTCTCTAGGTCGGGTGAACACCCCCTTGAGACATGTTGCCCACATGGATTCATATTATTTAACCCTTTGTTCATCCTGCGGCAGCAGGAATGAACAAAGCCGCCGGCTGCCGCAGGCATTCACATATGCCTTGCGGCAGCCACATGGGCTCCCATAGGAGCCCATTATAACCAAAAAGGCTGTGGCAGAGTAACCGCTGCGAAAACTGCAGCCTGCATGATTTTTCACGCAGCCTGCAAATCCGGAGCCGTTAACCGAATTGCATGTAGTGCAATCTGGTTAACATGATGGGCTCCTATGCGCAGCGGTTCCTGATCCGGTTTTGAGCTTTTTGACAGCTCAAAACTGGACCAGGTTTCAAAAAAACGTTGCCGCAAGTATGACCCTAGCCTTATTTAAAATAGTTTAGTTTATTGTCATTAAAAAATCATGCTGTTTCAATCTCATACTAAAATGTAACATAGAACAGAATACTGTATATTATAGATTGGAGGTATCCTTTACAAAAGGAAAAACAAGAACATTTTATATTATCTGCAAATACTACATACTGTGGATTGTGTTGTGATTGAAAGAACCTTTAAAAAGTTAAACTCTTGAAAGGGCGTAACTATAATAGGTGCAGGGTTGCAATGGCACCTGGGCCTGGAGCCAATGGGGCCCCAAAAGTGCCTTTGGACTATAGAAAAAGACTATTGCTATTAAAGATTTTCAATAATTGGGGGCCCCGCTGGAGCTTTCACATAAGGGCCCATGAGCTTTAAGGTACCCCACTATGTCTTGGGTTTCTGAGGTTCTGCCTTCTTATTTAGGCTAGGGTCAGACTTGCGTCTGCCCCTATCCTGCAGGATCAATCAGAAACTTAGTTACCAACAGGTAATGTCATGCGCTGGCTGTCTATTGATCTCTATGGCAACCGGATGCTTACGTCAGCCACAGGCGCCACAGAGATCTCCAGGATATGCGCTTTTGCAGAGCGCACAGGAAAATGCTGCAAACAGTATTTCCTGTGCGCTCTGCAAAAGCGCATATCCGGGGATTCTCTGTGGAGCCGGTGACTGCGGTAAGCTTCTGTTTGCCATAGAGATCCATTGACTGGCGGCAATAGCGTTACTTGCTGGTAACGCTATGCGCTGCTCCTGTCAGAAACTAAGTTTCTGACGGATCCAAGTCTGACCCTAGCCTTATATAGTTGTGAATATTTTATTAATTCTGGGCCATCTTGCCTCCAACACATGTGCTACTCCCAGATAGGTAAATATAGATTTGAATTTAATGCATTGTCTGAGGCTAAGAAGCTTCACAACAAAATAATCTAAATAAAACCAAATGCTGTTATTATAGATGTATGAAATGTTGTGTTTCTGGTAACTAATTCATTATATGTTTCAAGTTGACTGTAGTTGTCTCACTCAACACAAAGGAAAATGTATACCTCTAAAGAATCAATCTCTCAGGAACTTCAATGCAAGGGGCTGCCAGGAGTTAGTTACTGAATTGCACTTTTTTCACAACTTCACCTCACTTGTTTTTTTTTTTATTTATTGTATTTTTGGATTTCCAATACATAATTTGGTAACATGAAAGATGCCATTGAGAGTACAATTCATCCCACAAAAAAAAAAAATCAAGCTTAAATGTGGCTATGGCTAGGGTCAGATTAGCGGTTTTTGTTGTATATGTGTCGCTTATTTTGTGCCTAATTTGCATTAAAATCTGCAGGAAATAATAGTGTTAAAGGGGGAAAGTGGGATTTCACATCTTTTATTTTTGCCAAAGTATCCAAGCTTTATTGAAACAGTCAGAAAGCAACATAAAATCAGTATCAAATCTGCCCCAAAAAGGCATAAAAAAAACGTGCAGTGTGGACAGGGATGGTTTTGGTGCGTTTTTCTGCCAATAGGTGCAGATTTTGGAAATCCAAAATCTGCATCACAAACTCAGCATATGAACAACTCTTATGGTACATTTACACGTGGCCACAGGAAGGTAGGAACAGGCAGGCATCGGACACAATTGTGCTGTTGCCTTGAAAAGACCACAATGTGGCTGCGTGTAATTCAGGACTTCCTTCCTGTGTCTTTCCTGATTTAGATAAAAACATTTTACATTTCATACCACCCCTTTAAGGCTGGGATCACATTTGGAAAGGTAATTGGGGATACCACATCCAGATCCGGATGCGGTAACTGCAATTGCCTTCACACACATTTTTGTGTCCAAATCTGTTCTTGAAATCGGAATGCGGTAACCGGATTGCTCTGGATGTGTAAGGTGGTTACCGTATGCTTTGTTCATCCCTGCTGCTGCAGGGATGAACAAAGGGTTAATGTTAATAATAGCTGTGGGCAACTTGAATCTAGGGGGTGCCCACCCCCCCTAGAGACATGCTGTCCACTCAGGTGGGCATGAGAGGGGTCAATGTAGTCAGCATAGTATTGCCGGCTATTGTCAGCTTTGTGTATTTTATGAATGAATACGGCGGCTTTTTACTGTAAAGGAGATACTGTATGTAATGTACGTACAGTATGAGCACCTGTCCTTGGTCCTGAAAGTTGTAACATTAGGTCTATGGCGGTGCGCTGCATGCAGCCGCATGGGCTCCCATAGGAGCCGTTACAGCAATCCCCGCTGCAGTTGCCTAACCACTGCGAAAACTGATGATTTTTACCACAGGCTGCAGATCCGCAAACGGTAACTGGATTGCATGTAGTGCAATCCGGTTACTATAATGCGCTCCTATGGGGAGCGGTTCCTGATCCAGTTTTGAGCTTTTTAACAGCTCAAAACCGGATGAGGATCTCAAAATTTTACCGCATATGTGACCCCAGCCTAAGAGTAAGGCTAGGGTCACATCTGCATTTGAACTTTCAAATCCTGATCCGGTTTTAAGCTTTTAAAAAGCTTAAAACCGCATCAGGTAACGCTCCTCATAGGAGCCCATTATAAAAACCAGATTGCATTACATGCAAACTGGTTTACATCATGCAGGCTGCAGTTTTCGGAGCGGTTGTAACATCCGCAATGCGGTAACCAGATTGCCCAAGATGTGTAATCCTGAGCAATGTGCTTACCGTATACTTTGCTTATAAGTAAAGTGCTGAATGTGTTAAAAAAAAGCTTTAATATTAATAATAATTGTGCCCATCATGTCTCTAGGGGGTGCCCACCCCCCTAGAGACATGCTGCCTACTCAGGTGGGCATGTAATGTGTTAATATCTCATGTACAGTAAGCCGGCTCCTATCGGCTCTGTACAATTTTGTGAATGAAGCTGCGGCTCCACTGACAGCTGTGCGCATACTATTCATAATGTACGTATAGTATGTGCGCTGTCCGAGATCCTGTAGGCTTTTACAGTAGATCTATGGCGGTGCACGGCCCGTAGATCTAATGTAAAAGCCTGCAGGGCCTAGGACAGCGCTCATACTATCCATACATTATGTATACTATGCGCACAGGTGTCAGTGGAGCCGCGGCTTCTTTCACAAGATTGTACAGAGCCGATAGGAGCCGGCTTACTGTACATGTGATATTAACACATTACATTCACATCTGAGTAGGCAGCATGTCTCTAGGGGGGGTGGGCACCCCCTAGAGACATGATGGGCATGATTATTATTAATATTAAAGCTTTTTTTTAAAGATTTTACATGCGGCAGCAGGGATGAGCAAACTGTACGGTAACCGGATTGCTCCGGACTACACATGCGACTTCAGCAACACATTTTGCTTGCAAAATGCGTCTGAAGCTAATTGCGTTCACCGCATCCGGATCTGGATGCGGTGAACGCAATTCTCTATTAAAGTGTGACCCTAGCCTAAATTGTTTTGTTTCTTAAACTATTGGAGTTCTTTAGATTAGACATTTCTGTCTCAAATTACTTTTTAAATTTAATGGTACATGTAATTCAGGACTTTCCTTCCTGTGTCTTCCCTGAAGGAAGGAAAGTCCTGAATTACACGCAGCCACATCGTGGTCTTTTCAAGGCAGCAGGCACAATTGTGTCCGATGCCTGCCTGTTCCAACCTTCCTGTGGCCGCGTGTAAATGTACCATAAGATACATTTTTTAGTGGGGAAGATGAGAAAATTAGGATGAGAAAATTATGGATACAGTACAGTAATTTTGTTTCCCTTATTTATTTTGTATTTTTGTGAACAAGGCTGTATTTGGAGTTCCTGCCGCCCTAGGCACTTTCAGCGGTCGCGCTCCCCCCTGATCAGCCAGATTAAGCAGATGTGCACACAGCATTTTATTTTTCAGGCAGATCCACTCAGTATTCTACCTGAAAAAGCAACAAATAAATGCTAAAATGAATGAGCTCATGTACAGCAATGTAAAAAATGGATTGCTGTTCAAATGTTCAGTCTTTTTAACTGTGTGTGCTTTCTTTTATCTGAATTCCAGCACTCAGCACACAGGGTGTTCACAGATGTCAGTGGCCGTAGTCTTCAGATAGTAGTGAAGACCTCCATACACATGGGACTAAAGTTGTCTAAACCTGCGAGGACACTCTAATGTGTTTGCGGGCTCTAGCTGATGATTGGTCAAGGGAAATAAGGATCTATCACGTTCGATTGTAGGCTGTAGATCCTTTTGTCCTCTAAGTGATAACCTGCAGCCAGGGAAGTCTAAGGTGCCTTTCAGATCAGCAGTCCTGTCCGAATCCAGCCGATCCGGCAGATTTACCGCATTTACCTGCACATATATATCACATCTGACCCATAGATATATATATGTATCTGACCTGCAGATATACATCACATCTCACCAATAGGCATAAATATCTGATCTACAGATATACATCATAAGTCACCTATAGATATACATTGTATCTGACCTGTAGCTATTCATATCTCACCTATAAATATCCATTTTTGAACTATACATATACACTGTATCTCGCCTATAGATGTCCATCCTCTCTGTATACATATAAATCATCTCATCTACAGACATGGATATCTAGTCTACAAATATACAACATTTCACCAATAGATATCAGGTCTGATATACATTACAGCTTACCTATAAATATCCATATGAACATTTTCTCTCACCTATAGATATCATCCTTTCTACATATATATCACTTTCCATCCTTTCTGTATTTTATCTATATAAATTGGAAGCCCATTTTTTTTAGTTATTTTTTGTACTTTATCATGTTGTTAGAGACATTCTCTGGGTTAGTACTGGTGACACACACTATGCACCACTGGCCCTGCACCTAGTAAAGTTTCCCCTCAGTTCCTGCACCTCTATTTCTCCTGCACCCTTGTCCCTCTGTCCTCCTGCATCCATGTCCCTCCTGCACCTTCTCTGTCCTCCTGCTCCTCTGTCCTCTATCCTCTTGCACCTCTATCTCTCCTGCTCCTCTGTCCTCCTGTACCTTCTCTGTCCTCTTGCACCCCCTCTGTCCTCCTGCGCCCCCTCTGTCTCTCCTGCACCCCCATCCTCCTCTCCTGTCCCTCATGCTGATCCTCTGTCCTCTGCACTGTCCTCCTGCTGCTCCCTTGTCCTCTTCTCCTGTATCCCTCCTGCACCTCTATCCTCCTGCTACTCCTCTGTCCCTAATGTCCTCTGTCACCCTGAACCCCCAGTCCTCCTCTCCTCTGTCTCTCCTGGTGTTCCTCTTCCCCTCTGTCCCCCTGCACCTCCTCTGTCCTCCGCACCCCCATCCTCCTCTCCTCTTTCCCTCCTGCTGCTCCTTGTCTTCCTGCACCCCCTTCCTCCTCCTCTCTCTCCCTCCTGTTGCTCATCTGTCCTCCTGCACCCCTGTCCTCCTCATAGTGTATATGTGTATCCTCCTGATATGTATCTCTGTGATACGTGTGTGTATGTGTTGACCTGCCATGTCTGTGCATATGCATGTGTATGTGTGTCCCTGCCACATCACGTGACCTGCCGCATGTATGTATGTGGTGTATGTGTGTGTATATATGTGTGTATGTATGTGTATGTGTGGCCCGTCATGACACATGACCTGCCTCATGTGTGTATACATGTGTATATGTGGACCTACTGCATCACGTGACCCACTGTGTGTGTATATGTGTGTGTATGTATGTGTATGTCCCCGCCACGTCACATTACCCACTGCATGTGTATATGTGTGTGTAAACGTGTGTATATATGTGTGTGTGTGTATGTGGACCCACTGCTTCACGAGACGCACTGTGTGTATATATGTGTGTATGTTCCCGCCACTTCACATTACCTGCTGCATGTGTGTGTATGTGTGTATATATGTGTATGTGGACCCACTGCATCACGTGACCCACTGTGTGTGTGTGAGTATATATGTGTATATCCCCACCACATCATGTGACTCATTGCGTGTGTATATATTTGTGTGTATACGCGTGTGTATGTGTTGATCTGCCATGTCACGTGACCCGCCACGTGTTTATGTTTGTATAAATGTATATATGTGTGTGTATGTGTATCACCACTGCATGCCATGTCCCGCCACGTGTGTATATGTGTGTGTGTATATGTGTGTATGTGGACCCACTGCATCACTTAACCCACTGTGTGTGTGAGTGTATATGTGTATGTCCCCACCACATCATGTGACTCACTGCGTGTGTATATATTCATGTGTATACGCGTGTGTATGTGTTGATCTGCCATGTCACGTGACCCGCCACGTGTGTATGTGTCTATATATATTATATATATATATGTATATATGTGCGTGTATGTGTATCACCACTGCATGCCATGTCCCGCCACGTGTGTATATGTGTGTGTGTATATGTGGACCTGCTGCATCACGTGACCCACTGTGTGTATACACCATGTGTGCATATATGTCTGTGTGTGTATATGTATATATGCATGTGCATTATATATATGTATGTGTGTATGTCCCTGTCGCATCATGTGATGTGCCGTGTGTGTACATGTGTTTGTATATGTGTGTATGCATATATGTTGACCCTCCACATCATGTGACTCGCCGTGTGTATGTGTATATATGTGTATATATGTGTGTATGAATGTAAATGTGTATGTCCCCGCCATATCACATGACACAGCAGGTCATGTCATAGACATACACATATATACATAAACATATATACTCACACACTATATACACACATATACAGTAGATATATATATATATATATATATACATACATATATATACACACACACACACACACACACACATCGGTCTCCCCCTTGCTAGGTGTTACCACTGTCCGCTCCCAGCAGGCCGTAGGACCTGTGTGACACGGCGGGGTCACATGACATCCTTCAACCTGCTGGGAGCAGGCAGTGGTAACACCAGGCCGGGGAGGACCGAGTGGCATGGGGAGACGGAACGTTGGGGGAAGACTAAAGGGTGAGGGCAGGGGAAAGCGTGCATCAGGCTATAGTCGGCATGTGCGGGGGCACTGCTAGAGTCCTCCATATTTATATACCCAACACTTGGGTGTGGAGATATGGCTGTGCACCAGAAGTCGGATGTGCTTGATAAGGGACAACGGAAGTCAATGAAAGATGGGACAGGACAATTATGTAAGTAGATAAATGCTTAAGAACGATGAAGGCCTGATGTCACTTTTCATAATAAGACAATTTTACTTTATTTGTTTTTTGGTCAACCACCATATGCCTACTGACTAACATTTCCATAGTACAGAATATTGGAATCTTGGTGTTTCTAAGAATATTGCCTTTTCTCTGTATAATTGCATCCATTCTCCATTCACTACCTTATTAATGCCAACTGCATAGAAAATGCTCACAAAGGTCGCTAATGTAAATTCTCATCAATAGTGTCCAGGCTTTGCAATTGCCATGGCAGTAATGAATTTGTCTCTCTGCTGAAAATATGATTGTGTTATTTTCCCTTTGTTTGTTTGATGCCATCATCCCTTTTGACATTTAAGATACCCCAGGGAATAATTTGCAAAATTCAGGTACCGAGAATAAAACAAAGAGACGTTAACCAATTCTTGACCTCTCCAAGATTTACAAGAAGAAAAGTGTGCACATTTCTTTTCCAAGGAAGACCGACATTCTTGCCATATGGTGCTTTCTAATGACATGCATATGCTGACTGTATCCACATGGTAACACATGTGCATGTTATGCATAAACTGGCCTATTCAGAAAATTGCTTTTCATTTCTGTTATGATCTACACATATTTTGTGCATTAAAATAAGAATAAATTGTTTAGCTATAAGGTTCAACCTGGTCATAACAGCTATAATTTTGTCAAATTATGGGGCCTTGTTGTTATGCTGAATCAGCAAAATACAGCTACATTAATGTAAACATTATCACAGATCAAAGGCTTGCTTTACCACTTTTAAAGGGATTTCCTTTCATTTTTTTCATCTTAGAGTAATATGATCTGCAAGTAATAAACTCTTGGTTTGAGCCAAATATGTGTTCATACACTACAACTAGGGGTTAAACCCTATGCAAAAATTAGCATGTCTTCAATAATATGAGCAGAGAAGCCAAGTTTCAGTTTAATGAATGCAGGACAGAGAATACGAGCTCTGAATACTATCTAATCATATCAAACTGACTTGATACATGCCAGCTGATACAGACTACATAAACTAATGTGGTTCAATGTTTTATTTGGAATGGCAACTTGCAAAATATATTTTCATTTATTTATTTTAACTAGCTGTGAGCCCGATGCAAATGCATCGGGATTCTAGAACGTACGTTAGTTTGATTATAATAGTTATAGCTGTTAGACTAATGCAAATGCATCGGTTGTCTAAAATATGTGTATTGTTTTTTTAAAGATTTTTAAATAATAATCCAATTATTCCAATGACATCTTTACAGCAAGTACATATATTTGTATTGTTGATATCATATAAGGAAAATTGAATAATTATGTTGTAAGGGTCTTAGAACACAAAGTAGCAATACTTCTTAATGCATCAATCATTAAAATTGATGAATTAATAACAGTAATAGGTGTATCAACCAGTTTGTGTCAGCCCACCAATCGCGTCAAGATGCCCTTACGCCTGGTGAGTCCTAATCTAACTAAATCCGAATTGATATAATTTAGATATTTTTTATACCTGAATTTTTCTTAGATTTTTTGTGGATTGTGATGTAAATAATAAAATTTTGAAAATTGATACAGAAGGAGTTACCAGCTACAGACTTGCAGCAATATCCATGCAATTAAAAAAAAACTTGTAGTTAACCTATGGTAAATGGAGTTAACATAGCTTCAGCAGGTGCATAAGATGCATCCACTAACTAACCACAGGTAACTGCAGTTGATGTGGATGACACTGCTGCAACTATGTTGTCTGCACAAACCGCAAGTTAAGTACAAATTACATATATGCAATTATGAAAATTACAGCAAGTATGTTGTTGGTGAGTCCTTCATGATCAATAATTATCATTTATTATATTCCTCAATAATGTGAAAAAAATATAAGAAAAATGGTGTGGTAGAATCTAATTAATAATTTATGTTTGTCCCTATCTATCTAAAGATGTGGAACACACCTTGCTAATGAGATGTGTGTGAACAGCCGTCCCACCCGTCTCTTAGCTGTTCACAAAAACCTCTCCCTTTAAAGAATAAGTATCAAATCTCTCAGCACGTAGAGTACTGGAGCTTGAAATAGTGGTTTCTATCACCCACTGTTTTAATGTGGATGATACACATCTCTCATATTTTTTTAAATGTGTGTTAACAAAAATATAGTAGAAATCAGTATATAAAAGAATAAAATGTAAAACAGTAAATTTTTTTTTTTTTTTTTTTTTTTTTTTTTTTCCAAAAGATAAACAGAATAGTCATAGGGAAGAGTTCAGTGCAAAATATTCTTGTAGACAATATTTTTGGTAAATACTTTGTCACTGTTAGGCAGCAATTTTCCTTGGATTGGAGTGTCCACCACTTTCACTTTTACATTGGATCGTCTTCTCACTCTTGAAAAAGCCACATACAATTGTCCATGTCCAAAAACAGGTTCTGGCAAAAAAATCCCTACTTTCTCAAGTGTTTGTCCTTGGGATTTGTTTATTGTCATGGCAAAAGCTGGCTTCAGAGGAAATTGGCGACGTCTTAACTTAAAAGGCAAGCCGGTTTCTGATGGGCACAAATCAATCCTGGGAATGAAAACGACATTTCCTCCAGCAGACCCAGTAATGACTCTTGCTCGAATCATGTTGGCAAACAAACCGGTGACAATTAAGCGAGTCCCATTACAAAGACCTTTTCGGCTGTTGAAGTTCCTCAAAAGCATTACAATGGTGCCAATTTTTAATTTAAGACGATGAGATGGCATCCCCGTGGGTGTAAGTGAATTTAAAAACTCAACAGGGTATTGCTCTGGGTCCTCTGTCTCGTCCGGATCAATGGAATCATCACTAATGTATTCTGTATACTCTCCAGCAATGCAATCCATGATCTTAGAGTTGACCTGATCCACATCATCATTTTTGGGGCAAAGAATGGCATGTGATGCTGCTGTATTAATGCTTTCATTGTCATTGACATCAATTACAATGTTTTCACCAAAAATATCAAATATTAGTGAACCTGTGCAAATCATATCTTCAGGGATTTCTATAACATCATCTCCAAGGTTATAAGAATTGGTCAATTGTCCATTTCCCAGCTGAAGTATCCAATTGCTGTATTCTGGATCAACAGAGCGCATGTTGTCAAGTAGTGGCAATTGAGTGAAAATCTGCCATTGTCTGGAATATTTTATGCAGCTCTCTACGATATCAGTTCGTGTTCCATGAGGAATAATAGGAAGACACTGACGAAAGTCTCCTCCCAGAACAATGACTTTCCCTCCAAAGGGTGTTTTATTTTTCTTCGAGATATCTTTGGTCATAACATCCTTTAATAGTTGGTCAATGACATGCAGTGCGTATTTGGATAGCATAGTGGATTCATCAATAATGAAAAGTTTAGTACTCTTCAAATGGTGTGCAGCATCAGTGTCATTTTTGATTCTTGAAACAGACGTTTCATTGATTGGAATAGGTATCCCGTAAAGTGAATGGATGGTTCTTCCTCCTTCCAATAAGTTGGCTGCAATCCCAGTACTGGCAGCAGGTGACACAGTTTCTCCTTCTCCTCTTATTTGACGAATTAACAAATCATACAAATATGTTTTCCCACTGCCACCTGGGCCATCAATGAAAAAACACTTAGGTTCCTGACTTGTATCCTGTAACGCTTCATTTATGGCATTATAGGCCAAAAGTTGTTGTTGATTTAAAGTTTCTTTCATTTCTTGGGCTCTTCTAAACTCCTCCTCTTTGTCGTATTGTGGTTGTAGTTGTTGTTTTCTTTTGGGGCGTGGTAGATTAAAATCCGTAAAGCTTTTGCCATGAAATTTTAACACATTTTGAACATCTGCCATTGCATAACCTTCACAATGCTCACAGTCCTCATTGTTAGGGTGATATGCACGGCAGTAGTCTTCAATGAAATCTTTTTTAAATTCTTGCCACAACTCCAATGGATGAGCAGGAGGACCAAAGATACATATGTAAGCAAACATATCCCGAAGCTGTGCAGGCATGTTTAGAACACAGCCATCCAGTAAGGTATTTCGCCAAACACTGTCATCCAAAAGTAATCCAAGGGCTATTGCTGCCTGTTTAAAAGTTGGGTACTCGACTTCATTAACGGTGTTAATGTGCTCAAAACTTGTTGCTCCTTTTACATGTAGTAACAACAACCGTAAATAGTAGCGTTCTTCATCTTTCATACTGACCGTATACATTCTTCCAATGACTGTTGTTCCACGTTTCTGCCTAATTTCCCATGCACCAGCTTTCCAGACATAGTGCTCAGGAATTTGGCGGTATAGTATTCATGAGCACGTGGGTCATTCTCATTCAGTTCAAAGTAGGCCATAAGAGTTGATTTTCTATGCGTCATGGCAGCAATGTTCTCAACAGAAGCATCTTCATGAAAATAAAGGGGTTGTGACTGTGGCAGATGTACGGCAAGGCGAACAATGCTGTGTGATTGTTTATGCATTGGATAGGCAAAAATTCTCCAAGCTGCCTCCGGTGCACTGACGTATCTTGAATCCATAAATTGGTGAGGTTCATCATGTTGTATGTTTGTTTGAGAAATTTCCAGATTGGCTTTATCATGCCCTTTGTAAACATATTTGAATAGATACTTGACACTTTGAATGGATGCACAGATTTCCACATTTATATGACACTTATACTTTAATAGTAAGAAAGGGTTATAGGGAACAACCCAAGAATTATCAACCATGTGAGAACGTTGTGTAAATGAAGGTCCTGCATTGCGTTGATAAGTTGGATAGGCATCGTGTGCTATTAGAGTTTTTGGTTGGAAATCTTTTGGGAATCCTTTTTTACACTTTCCAATATCCATACATGGAGAATTGGGGTTCAATTGTCCACAGGGTCCATGAATCATATGTTGCATCACAATTTGATGGAGCACAGGATACTCGGATGGGTCAGGAATTTCTGCCCAAACAGTACGATCGACATCAACCTCAGTGCGTAATTTGGAATTGCTATCCAGAATAACCAAAATGTGAGCATGTGGTAGTCCCCTCTTTTGGAATTCTATTACATGAATCATTGCACAAATCTTGCCAAATAATCCACTGTTTATATCTTTTAATAGGGCTTCTAATTTTATTTTGAAGACACGGGCGACTAAATCCGGTCTGTGTTCCACCCTCTGCCATGGTTCTAAATTGTGGATAATCTCGCTCCATTTGGGATTACAGGTCATTGTTATGAAAAGATCTGGGCGTCCAAATTGTGTAACAATAGCCATGGCATCTTGATACCTCTGCTGCATGTTTCTGGGACTGCCTTCAAACGACGATGGTAAAATGACCGTCTTGCCAATGGGAATTCCTTTTTCGAAAGATTTTCTTTCCAGATGTTCCTGTAGTACACAATAGTCCTCCACTTTTAAGTCTTTTTGATGTTGACGTATAAAATTTAAGCGATTAGCCTCAATTTTTATATACGCATCCACTAAATACTGTTGTGTTAGTTTTCCACCATTTAGAATAGGATTGAAGCCAGGACGTACAGATAGCAAATAACAGTAATACTGCAATTGTGTAATTCTCCGTGGATTTTCACCTTGATGCTTCAGTCCCTCATGCCAACCTTGTTCTCCATGCGGAAAAAATAACGGATACAGTAAAGCATCTAAATTACTGTGGAGAATACTAACTTGCTGTGTTTTTGGGGCTAAAGGATTTTTTGGGTCAGGTTTCAGATGAATTAAAATGTCTCTATTGAAGGGTGGCTCTCCATCGGCATTTTCAAAGACCACAGCAACTTCATTAACAATTGGTTTATTATAACGTCTTGGGTCTTGTTCTCGATCCTGTTTAAGAGCCATGATGATATTAGGCATGACAGTACCATTTTCAATTGCCTTCTCCTGTTCCTCTTGTTCAACAAAACGTAACATTTTGTATGCGGAAACAAAAGGATTGATGCGATCTAATAAGTTAGCAATGAGCCGCATCAATTTAGGATGACATTTTTTATTTTCGTCACACTGTAAACGTTGGTCATTAGCAGTGGCAGTATCTAAAATGTAGAGTTGGGCATAAGCAGGAGCTTGATCTGGAGCAGGATGTAGTGTTCCAGTACGGTGATAAATTTGGCCATGAATCCTGAAGCAATAAGGGCCATGTCCAGGTGGAGGAGCAATACTTGCATCCATAGAAGCAAAACCAAAGGAACTATTAATACTTCTGATGTTATCCATCATATTCCGACTGTATGGACTCTGACCTTTAAGAATACATTCCAACATCTCTGGATACTGAGGTAACGGAACCTTGACCTTCCCCTTGTGACAACAGAGAGTATACTGTTTATCCGATGGCATCTCATCCATGAAATGTCGAGCTTCACAATGGTTACATATGAATATCATTGACCCACAGCTATGTTCCACAATGCCAAAATCACTATCTGTAAATCCAGGTGGATATGAAGAGGGAGGTGTAGGTAGGTAAATAGAATGTTGTTTCTGCAAACCAACATAGATGAGACGTTGAAGTAATAAAGCAGAAAAAGAGTCAGGATCCACTTGTGTAACAGTAGAAGACGTCTTTTTGCGGTGTGTACGACGTGAGCCAGCACTTTTGCGTATGCGGCTCTGTTTGAATTGTGAAGACTCCTGAGCAATTTGTGCCTCCAAAGGAGTTTGTTCTTGTTCAACCCGAAAACGTTTTGTGCTTGACGTCTCCTGAGCACAATGTTTACGCTTTTCTGTTGCTTTGCGCGGTGATGAAACTTGAGGAATTGTGCTCCTTTCATCCGGTGAACTGCTAGAAAGAGCTAGAGCAAACTGTAGTAGTGGTGAGCTTACAGTTGGATCAGCAGACTGTAGTACTGATGAGGTTACTGTCTGATCAGCACACTGACTTAGATCAGCAGAGTATTGTACAGGTGAGCTTGCAGTTTGATCAGCAGACTGTTGTACTGATGAGGTTACTGTCTGATCAGCAGAGTGATGTACTGGTGGTGTTACTTTTTTTTTTTGACGGCGTTGACGTTCCTTCTGAGCTTTTTTGCCCAAGCGTAGTTGTTTTTGTTCCAGCGACTCCGTTGCAATGCGTTGCTTATACTCAGCTTTAGACTTATCCAAACGACATTGTCGCTCTTCTTCAGTTTCCTTAGCACGTGTCTTACGCATCCATGCGGCTTTGTACCCGCCAACATCCTTGCTAGTATCCTTTGAAGTCATGTTAGGACATACAAAGGTAATACTATGCTTGTAGAGGTATAGGTACGTAAGAGCTTTTACAAAAGCTTTTTGGGAGAAAAGAATTCTTGAAAAGTATAGAATAATTATTAAGGAAAATAATAAGTTCCAGATAGACAATGAACATATTTAAATATCATGTTTTGTATATCCTTATAATGTACCCTACGACGTATTACAAAGATATAGACATGTTTCTCATTAATATCAATAATAGTAAGAGGTGACTGAATACTTAAGGACATCGAATGTGCATATATAATACCAATACCATAAATACCAAAACCATCACCAAAACCATCATCAAAACCATCATCAAAACCATCATCAAAAGCATTATCAATAGCAATAATATTAGCAATAGCATAATTATTAGCATTAATAGCCTAATTATAAGCATTAATAGCATAATTATTAGCATTAATAGCATAAATATTACCATTAATAGCATAAATATTACCATTAATAGCATAATTATTAGCATTAATAACATTATGATTACCATTAATAACATAATTATTAGCATTAATAGCATAATTATTAGCATTAATACCATAATTATTAGCATTAATAGCATAAATATTAGCATAAATATCATAAATATTAGCATAAATAGCATAATTATTACCATTAATAGCATAAATATTAGCATAAATAGCATAAATATTACCATTAATAGCATAATTATTAGCATTAATAGCATAATTATTACCATTAATAGCATAATAATTAGCATTAATACCATAATTATTAGCATTAATAGCATAATTATTGGCATTAATAGCATAAATATTACCATTAATAGCATAATTATTACCATTAATAGCCTAATTATTACCATAAATAGCATAATTATTACCATTAATAACATAAATATTAGCATTAATAGCATAATTATTCGCATTAATAGCCTAATTATTAGCATTAATAGCATAATTATTAGCATTAATAGTATAAATATTAGCATAAATAGCATAAATATGAGCATAAATAGCATAATTATTACCATTAATAGCATAATTATTAGCATTAATAGCAAAATTATTAGCATTAATACCATAATTATTAGCATTAATAGCATAATTATTGGCATTAATAGCATAATTATTAGCATTAATAGCATAAATATTAGCATTAATAGCATAATTAGTAGCATAAATAGCATAAATATTAGGATTAATAGCATAATTATTACCATTAATAGCATAATTATTACCATTAATAGCATAAATATTAGCATTAATACTATAATTATTAGCATTAATAGCATAATTATTGGCATTAATAGCATAAATATTACCCTTAATACCATAATTAGTAGCATAAATAGGATAAATATTAGCATTAATAGCATAATTATTACCATTAATAGCATAATTATTACCATTAATACCATAATTATTTGCATTAATACCATAATTATTTGCATTAATACCATAATTATTGGCATTAATAGCATAAATATTAGGATTAATAGCATAATTATTAGTATTAATAGCATAATTATTAGCATTAATAACAGAAATAGTATCATTAATAACATAAATATTAGCATTAATAGTATAATTATTAGCATTAATAGCATAATTATTAGCATTAATAGCATAATTATTACCATTAATGGAATAATTATTAGCATTAATACGATAATTATTAGCATTAATACCATAATTATTAGCATTAATAGCATAATTATTGGCATGAATAGTCAAATTATTATTATTAATAGCCTAATTATTAGCATTAATACCATAATGATTAGCATTAATACCATAATTATTAGCATTAATAGCATAATTATTAGCATTAATAGCATAAATATTAGGATTAAAAGCATTAATAATACCATTATTAGCAATATTATTTTTATTAATACCATTATGATTATCATTAATAGCATAATTATTATCATGAATAGCATAATTATTACCATTAATAGCATAATTATTATGAATAGCATAATTATTACCATAAATAGCATAATTATTAACATTAATAGCATAAATATGATCATTAATAGCATACATATTAGGATTAATAGCATTATTATTAAGAGTAATATAATTAGTGTTATGTTATTTTTGTAATATTTTTTTTAATTAATTTTTTTTTTTAATATTTTTTTAATATTTGTTATTATTAAAAAATTATTTTATTTTAAAAGAATAATTTTTTTTTGTTTTAATTATTATTTTTCTTTAATTATTTATTATTTTTTAATTTATTTTTTAATTTTTTTTTAATATTTGTTATTATGAAATAATTTTTTTATTTTAAAAGACTAATTTTTTTTGTGTATAATTATTATTTTTATTTAATTATTTATTATATTTTATTGTTTTATTAATTATTTTTAAATATTTGTTATTATTAATTAATTTTTTTATTTTAAAAGAATTTTTTTTTTTTTTAATTATGATTTTTCTGTAATTATTTATTATGTTTGAATTTTTTTTTTTATTATTTTGTAATATTTGTGATTATTAAATAATTATTTTATTTGAAAAGACTAATTTTTTTTTGTTTTTAATGATTATTTTAATGTAATAATTTATAATATTTTTATTTTTTTTAATTATTTTTTAATATTGGTTATTATGAAATAATTATTTTATTTTAAAAGAGTTTTTTTTTTTTTAATTATTATTTTTATTTAATTATTTATTATATTTTAATTTTTTTTTAATTATTGTGTAATATTTGTTATTATTAAATAATTATTTTATTTTAAAAGAATATTTTTTTTTTTTTGTATTTATTATTTTTGTTAAATTATTTATTATTTATTATTTTTTTTGTTATTTATTTTTTAATATTTGTTATTATTAAATAATTATTTTATTTTAAAAGACTAATTTTTTTTTTGTTTTATTATTATTTTTATGTAATTATTTATTAATTTTTTTTTGTTTTTTAATTATTTTTTAATATTTGTTATTATTAATTAATTAATTTATTTTAAAAGTTTTTTTTTTTTTTGTAATTATTATTTTTATTTAATTATTTATAATTTGTAAAATATTTTTTTTAATTATTTTTTAATATTTGTTATTATGAAATAAATATTTTCTTTGAAAAGACTAATATTTATTTTTTTTAATTATTATTTTTATGTAATTATTTATTATATTTTAATTTATTTTGTAATTATTTTGTAATATTTGTTATTATTAAATAATTATTTTATGTGAAAAGACTAATTTTTTTTTTTTTTAATTATTATTTTTAGTTATTTATTATATTTTAATTTATTTTTGAATTATTTTTTAACATTTGTTATTATTAAATAATTATTTTATTTTAAAAGAATTTTTTTTTTTTTTTAATTATTATTTTTATTTAATTATTTATTATTTTTTAAATCTTTTTTAATTATTTTTTAAATCTTTTTTAATTATTTTTTTTATTAATTAATTTATTTATTTTTTTACTTGTGAGTGAGAGGCAGTTCTCATTCAGGTCCGCGTTTTGTTGCTATTGACATACATTAGCGGTGTGTCTCAGATTTTATGGCCGGCCACCTGGTTCTATATGTCGGCGTTAAAATCGCGGACACACCGCTAATGCATCTCTATGGGCAGTCAGGGCGATTTCGGATTGAACGCCGACCAATCAGAATTCGAGTTGAATGCCCATAGACATGCATTAGCGGTGTGTCCGCGATTTTAAGGGCGACATATAGAACCAGGTGGGCGGCCATAAAATCAGCGACACACCGCTAATGTATGTCAATGGAGAAAAAAAGGCGGACCTGAATGAGAACTGAATGAAGGTCTCTTCTGATTGGCTGAGGGCAATATCCAACGACCAATCAGAAGAGGTCTTGAGATTGCATTAAGGTACAATGGCGGATTTTTCGCCCATTGTATCTTAATGAGAAAGAAGAGTACGTCGGAGGTGGAAATTGGGAAAAAGAAGACAGAAGATCCCCGGGGCCGGACGAAGAAGCGGAGATAGCGGAAAGAAGAGAGAAGAGCTCCGGGGCCGGAAGAAGAGGACGGCTGGCCGGACGGAGGAGATATGGATCGGACGGAAGACCTCCGGGGTCGGAAGAAGAGGACGGCTGGCCGGACGGAGGACATATGGATCGGACGGACGATCAGATGATTTGAAGGCATGTAAGTGATCGACGGGGACAGCGGGGGCTTAGGGTGTAGGGTCTTAGGTAACAGCGGCGTTAGGTTAGGGGACGGCGGGGGTTAGGGTGTAGGGCTTTAGCGAGAGGGGCAGGGGACAGCGGCGGTGCCTTAGGGGATAGGCGGCGGGGCTTGGGGGGTATCGGCGGGGGCCTACGATGGTACGGGGCTTAGGAGATAGGGGCGGCGGTGCCTTAGGGGGTAGGCAACATGGCTTAGGGGGTATGGGCGGGAGGCTAGGGGTAGAGGCTTAGGTGCGGCGATGGCTTAGGGGGTAGCGGCGTGTTGTTTTTGTTGCGGGGTGTGTGTTTGTGTAAAGCGGGGAGCAGCGGCGGCGACGGGAGGGGTGGTGTGTAGGCTGGGGAAGAGCGGCGGCGGCGGGAGCGGTGGTGTGTAGGCTGGGGAAGAGCGGCGGCGGCGGGAGCGGTGGTGTGTGGCCTGGGGAGCAGCGGCGGCGGTGCTGGTACTGTGTGGGCTGGGGAGCGTTATAATAAAGGATTTAGATTAGAAAGGATATCTTAGCTGTAGGGTAGTAGCGGTCGTCTTGAAGCTTGCTTCGGGAAATCCTGGAGCGAGTCTTCTTGCGGCCTGGGAACCGAGTCCGTGATCGAGGTACCGGGTAGGGGAAAAGAGTTGTGATTTCAAATTTCGCGCCTTATAAACTGGGCTGTGAAATTTGAAACCACAAAATGGCGGGGGGGCGTAAAGTGAGTGGTGATTGGGCGGTGAATGGGCAGTGGGTTAGGTCGGCAGGGGGCTGTAGTGTACAGCGCGATGGTATACTACAGTCCCATGGCGCTTATGGGCATGGGACTGTAGTATACTATAGCGGTGTACACTAAGCGCTTAGAGCGGCAGGCGGCTGTAGTGTACAGCGCGATGGTATACTACAGTCCCATGGCGCTTATGGGCATGAGACTGTAGTATACTTTAGCGGTGTATACTACAGTAGTGGGGGTCTGTGCGGTGCGGACATTGGGGTGGCGAGTTGCGGGGAGCGGAGGCGGCTGTGGCGCCTCCGCTCCATGGTCCCCGGGGAGCGAGTTGCGGCTCAGGCAGCGACTCGCAATGGCCTCGCGGCCATTGCTCGCGCTACCTGAGCGGTAAATCGGTAAGGTTGTAGCCGGGCCTGTGGATCGATTTTGGGCCAGCGGCTCGCAATGGCCGCTTCGCGGCCATTGCTCGCCCTGGGCCAGCGACTCGCAATGGCCTCGCGGCCATTGCTCGCGCAGCATTGGGCGCTTCGCGCCCAATGTTAAATTCGTATCCACATGACCACGCCGGAAGTAGCGCGCGGAGGGGCGCTTTTCCGATTCGCGATTATATAATAGATAAGGCAGAATTTTATATAGTTACCGTATATACTCGTGTATAAGCCGACCCGTGTATAAGCCGACCCACCTACTTTTGCCCCAAAAATCTGGAAAAACCTATTGACTCGTGTATAAGCCGAGGGTGGACCCCAGCACAGGTATACAGCCCCCAGCAGTGTGGTATACAGGCCCCCCCCCAGTGGTATACAGGCCTCCCCAGTGGTAGTATACAGCAGCCCTAGTGGTAGTATACAGCAGCCCCAATGGTAGTATATAGCATCCCCAGCAGCCCCAGTGGTAGTATACAGCAGCCGCAGTGGTAGTATATAGCAGCCCCAGCAGCCCCAGTGGTAGTATATAGCAGCCCCAGCAGTAGTATACAGCAGCCCCAGTGGTAGTATATAGCAGCCCCAGTTGTAGTATATAGCAGCCCCAGCAGCCCCAGTGGTAGTATACAGCAGCCCCAGTGGTAGTATATAGCAGCCCTAGCAGCCCCAGTGGTAGTATACAGCAGCCCCAGTGGTAGTATATAGCAGCCCCAGCAGCCCCAGTGGTAGTATACAGCAGCCCCAGTGGTAGTATATAGCAGCCCCAGCAGCCCCAGTGGTAGTATACAGCAGCCCCAGTGGTAGTATATAGCAGCCCCAGTGGTAGTATATAGCAGCCCCAGTGGTAGTATATAGCAGCCCCAGTGGTAGTATACAGCAGCCCCAGTGGTAGTATACAGGAGCCCCAGCAGCCCCAGTGGTAGTATACAGGAGCCCCAGCAGCCCCAGTGGTATATACAGCAGCCCCAGTGGTATACAGGCCTCAGCAGTATATACAGCAGCCCCCAGGGGTTATACAGCACCCCCCAGGGGTTATACAGCACCCCCCTGGGGGTACCCAGCAGCCCCCTGGGGGTACCAACAGCCCCCTGGGGGTACCAACAGCCCCCTGGGGGTACCAACAGCCTCCAGGGGGTACCTAGCAGCCCTCTGGGGGTACCAACAGCCTCCAGGGGGTACCCAGCAGCCCCCTGGGGGTACCAACAGCCCCCTGGGGGTACCAACAGCCCCCTGGGGGTACCAACAGCCCCCTGGGGGTACCCAGCAGCCCCCTGGGGGTACCAACAGCCCCCAGGGGGTACCAACAGCCCCCACAAGCTGGCACTGTCCCCCCTTGTAAGTGCCCCCCCCGCTACTTATACATTACCATCCCGGTGTTCTGATCGGCGCCGCTCCTCCGTGCTGCGTCTTCATCCTCCCGCGCTGGCTGCATCCGGGTTCTCCAGCGGTCGCACGATGACGTCACATCGCTGCGACAGCCGGAGATCACGGATGGAGCCAGCGAGGACGGGAGGATGAAGAAGCACCGAGGAGCGGCGCCGATCAGAACACCAGGATGGTAATATATAAGCACCGGGGGGGGGGCCCTTACAAGGGGGGACAGTGCCAGCTTTTGGGGGGGCCATATGCACTGCTTCCCCCTGCCGCTGATTGACAGGGGGATGCAGTGCATATTTAATGAGCGGCCCCACGTGACGGGGCCGCTCATACAGCAGCCCCCCCCGCCTCCTCCAGCCTCCACAGCCCCCGGGACACAGCCCCCCGTATATGACCCGTGTATAAGCCGAGGGGGGGACTTTTCAGCCCAAATTTTGGGCTGAAAAACTCGGCTTATACACGAGTATATACGGTACATAGATTGAAAAAAGACTTAGGTCCATCAAGTTATTTATCTCCAACATTATACATTATTTGTCACTAAATTATCTTCAATACACAATATGTTTTTGCTGAGGAAAGCGCCAAGCCCTTTTCTAAAATTGTTATATTGTCTGCCATTACTACTATGGCCACTTTACAGACACCAACTAATCTGTCCAACTTCTGAACTGATCTCTGGTTGCAGTGAAATCATGGACACATTGTTCCATTGTACACAGCCACAAAATGGAGCAATGTGTCCATGATTTCACTGCAACCAGTAAGTTGTTCAGAAGTTGGACAGATAAGTTGGTGTGTGTAAAGTGGCCCTCATGGTATGGCATTCCACAGTCTGACTGCTCTAATAATAAAGAATCCTTTCCTATTCAACTGCTTGAATATCCTTTGTTCCACTGCTAATTAGTGCCCCCTGGTCTTTGCATAAAAGGAATAAGTCATGTGCCTGTGCTTTCTATTAACTACACATATATTTATCCACATAAATGAGATCTCCTCTGAGACATCTTTTTTCTAACCTATACAAGCCCAACTTTGCCAACCTCTCATCATATTGAAGGCCTTTCGTCCCTTGCAATATTCCAGGTGCCACCTTTGAACTGACTCTAACTTTCAAATATCCAGTTTAAATTGTGGAACTCGCCCTAATGGCTTCATTGAGCACAGGTCTAAAGTTGGATTTAACAAAAATACACACCCCTCAACTTTTTTTCGTTCCTGTGTTTTCTAAATATAGTGTAACTCTATATGTTTATAACCCAGTCATGGCTCACATCCTGCCAGATTTCAATAATGCCATAGTAGGACTAGGGCAGTGGTTCTTAACCTTGTTTGAGGTACCGAACCCACCTGTTTCATATGCACATTCACCAAACCCTTCTTTAGTGATAAATCAAATATGATGTTTTTCCAAATTCAAGACACAGGTATATGTTTTTTTACTGGTACACAAAATGAACCGTGCATGACCCCTAGGGTTCGATTGAACCCCGGTTAAGAACCACTGGACTAGGGTCTTCTCAGCCATTTTCTTCATAGCATCAAGCCATCGGGTTTCTAGTATTCCTTTTTATCTTGCTCTTTCTATTCTTTCGACCATGAAGTACTTCTCCATTGATTTGTACAATGTGTCCAAAGTAGGCAAGTTGTAGCTTTGTAATCCTTGCTTCAAGTGACATATCTAGCTTGATTTGTTTCAAAATTCATTGGTTTGTTCTTCTTGCCATCCATAGTATTGACAACATTCTTCTCCTTCTCACAGCCATATGTTACCACTGAAAAGACTAGAAAATGCATGAGCTGTATCTACATCACCAGTGAAATGTTTAACAATTTGAAGACCTTGTCCAGTGACCTCATTGTTTATTTGCCCATAGCTATTCTTTTATTGACTTCTGGTGTCATAGTTGCATCCTGAGTGATTATTAAACCCTTCACCCCCGGGCGATTTTCTGTTTTATGTTTTTCATTTGTGGATGTGTTATAGCCTATTTTTTGCGTCTTGAGCTGATGTTTCTAACGATACCATTTTTGGGTCGATGCGCTGTTTTGATTGCCATTATTGCATTTTAATGCAATGTTGCAGACACCAAAAAAATGTAATTTTGGCGTTTGGACTTTGTTTTTTGTTACACAGCTTACCAATCTGATTACCGTAATCGATTGTATATTTTGATAGATTAGGCATTTCTGAATGTGGAAATACTAAATGGGTGTATTTTTTTTTAATTATTTTATTTTTAATGGGGCAAAAGGGTTGTGATTTGAACTTTTAGGTTTTTTTCATACTTTTAAAAACCTAATTTTTTTATATTTTACACTGGCCACTAGAGTGCCTCAGTGCTACATAGTCCGATCGCTTGTTCTGTCTTTAGATAGCCAGGAACTGCTCCATGTTGCGTTTGGAGAGCTCCTGATGCGCCTAAACAGTGAAAAACCCCAAAAGCGACACCATTTTAGAAGCTGGAATCATCAAGGAATTTATCTAGATGTGTGTTCAGTATCTTAATCCCGCAAGAGCTTCAATTAATTTTAGAACGTTGAGTCATGAAAATGAAAAAAATACATTTTTTCTCCATAAATGTACTTTTAGCCCCAATTTTTATTTTCACAGTGGCAACAGGAGAAAATAGACCCCAAAAGTTGTTCTGTAAATTTTCCTGAGTGTGTTGATACCTCATATGTGTTGGAAATCTATTGCTTGTGCACACAGCAGGGCTCGGAAGGGAAGGAGCATCATTTGAATTTTTGAGCAGAAAATTGTATGGAATATTTAGCAGACTCCATGTCATGTTTAAAGAGCCCCAGATGTGGCTAAATAGTGAAAACTCTCAAGTGACCCCATTTTGTAACCTAGACCCCTCAAGAAACTCATCAAGATATATGGTGAGCACCTTGAATTACTAGATGCTCTCTCTCCATAAGTTGAGAGCAAGTTCCCAGACCTAGATGCTTCAAAAATTTTAGAACATTGAGTCATGAAAATAAAAAAATCACATTTTTCCCACCAAAAGGGTCTTTTAGCTCCAAATTTTGTATTTTCACAAGGGTAACAGAAAAAATTCCACCATAAAAGTTGCTTCCTGAGTACACCAACAACTTCTATGTGGTGAAAAATTACTGTTTTTTCTTCACACAGCAGGGCTCGTAAGGGAAGCATGGCCATTTGACTTTTGAAACGCAAGAATACCTGGAGTCATTATCAAATGCCATGTTGTGTTTGAAAACCCCTGATGTAGATAAACGTCAAAAGTGGTCCTATTTGGTAGATAGACTTATAAGAGAATTTATCAAGATTTATGGTGAGAACTTTGAACCCCAGTTGCTTCACAGAATTTTAGAACATTGAGTCATGAAAAGAAAACAAACAAACATGCTTTTTTAGGGTAACAGGAAAAAACTGCATCATACAATTTATTGTGGAATTTCTCTTGAGTACACCAATACCTCATATTTGATTGAACATTACTTTTTAGGTACAGAGCAAAGCTCAGAAGGGAAGGGGCCCCATACTGTACTTCCAATTTAGCTGAAAGTTTGCGAGTGCTATGTCAAATTGGCAGAGCACTTGAGGTGCCAGAATAGCAGAAATCCTCCGAAATCCTCCACAAGGGAACCTTTTTACAAACTGCACCCCTCAATGAATATATCTATGGGTGCAGTGAGCATAATGGCACCACAAAATTGTCACAAAATGTTATACTATTGGGCGGAGAGGAAAAAATAATTTACCACTAAAATGTTTTTTTTAACCCCAGATTTCCAATTAAAAAAAGTCCCCATAACGTGTTACACAGTTTCTCCTGAATGTGGCAGTATCCCACATGTGACTTAGGGCACTTTTCGGCAACACACTAGGGCTCATAAAGGAAGGAGCACCATTTGATTTTTGGAGCATAGATTTTCCTGAAATAGCTTGCGGAATCCATTTACAAAGCCCTAAGTGCAAGAACAGCAAAAAAAACGTCAAGTAACCACATGTTGGAAATTACACTCTTCTAGGAGTTCATCTTTGGCTTTAGCTATGCTTTTATCTCTGAAAACACCCATGGAGTCAAGCACAGTGAGCTTTGCAGAATTAAAAATAGCAAATAAGGCTTTTTTTAGTGGAGTATATTGTGTTGCCCATACATTGTGCCCAGCTCATGCCTCTGGAGACACACATTTGTAAATTAATCTAGCTTCCTCACTATAACAATGCCAAAGATGTGGACATTAACTGTAGTTTAGGCATTAAGGGGCTTAGAAGAAAGTGGAGCATTTGGATTTTGGAGTTCAGGTTTTGCTGGTTTTCTTGTGGGGGGCGAGGAGCCATAGAGTTCTTCCAGAGCCTTTGTGCAACCAGTAATGTGGAAGCCCCCTATGTTTCATTAATTGATGATGTACCTGAGTGGGACTTGTTTTTTGTTGGTTGAGTTGAATGCTATTGGTGGCTATTTGGGAACACAACATTTTGGATCACTTCACATTTATCCTGCGCCCTATGCTGAGAACTCACATTTGTCATTTCAGCTACATCTCCAAAATAAGTGATTCAGGTGAAACCCCTGATGAATCCATTCACCAATGAATATCCTTCTTTTCAAAGGTGCACAAAACTCTGGTTGACCGCACTTTTGTGTACGCTAAAAAGACATGTAAAAGATGGACACCTCAGAACCTCAGGTCAGATGGGAGGCCAAAGTGACTCCCTCTGCCTCATTACAGTGAATTTTCCGTTGGGAATTTTGTCTGAATCACGTTTCTAAAGATTAATATGTAGTTGCCTATGTGAGCGCTCAGTGTATAGCGAAAGATAAACGTGAGCCGAGCCTTACAATTTTTGGGGGGCAGAATAAACTAATTAGCAGCAGGCAGTTGACGAATTTGCCTTAATATTATTTTTACTCTGTTCATCTTGCGTTATTGGTGAATAGGCAGCATACTCATCATTTCAGTATGATCACAGCCATACCAGATTTATATGGGGTTTTTTTTTAGCTTTGGCTACTTTCACGCTAAAAACGCTTTTTTACAAAATAAACATCACCGAACTTTGAAGATTATAGTTTTTTCATTTTCTTCTGACAGAGCCAAGTGAGGGTCTGTTTTTTACATGATGAGTTGGAGTTTTATTAGTACCATTTTGGGCCACATGATGTTATTTGATCGCTTTGTTTTCTGCTTTTTGTGAGGCATGATCGAGAAGAAGCAGAGATTCAAGAATGTGTTGTTGTTTTTTAGTACATGAAACCACAGGGAATGAAAATACTATTTTAGTCCTTCATCTACCCTACAGAAGCACAGATTTTTGTCACCATTGTATGCAGTCTCTAAGGACCAGAAGTGGCAGGGACTAGAGGAGAGGCCAGAGAAGTAAGTATACAAATTTTTTACAACTTTTGATGGCCTTTTATTGTTCTGAAAAATGGTGGCCAGCTTTTGCCTTGTGGCTGAATCCATATGTATCAGAATTATAAAAAAAAAAATCAGCATTTTGACAAATGGGAATTTTTGTAAAATGCAAGTACAATCCAAGTTCACTTGAATTTTTGCATTCATATTCACTAACTACCCTTCACATCTGAAGCTCTGTTGACATTGGAGGCAGATCCCCTTAGCTGCCGTAACTATATTAGCTAGGTAGCTAGCTGAAATCTGGATTTATACACATCCTCAGCTACTGTGATAAAAATCAGTCGTTAGTAAAACCACTTTAAAAAAAAAAAAAAGAGAAAAAACAAAAGAAGAAATAGAGTGTAACTTCTCCCATTCCCATACTACTACCTAAATGTTGACCTACAAGGAATGTTCTTGCATTGCCTACAATTTATCCCACTGGAACACATATGGTTTTGATGGTATATATTCAAGTAAATGATCATAACGTGATCTATTTAAAGAAGTACTATATTTAGTCTATATAGTCAACATATGTCCCCAGGAAGTCTTATATCTCCTTAGATTGACGGCAAGACATTTGTGAATCACGTCTGTTGTGTTTTTGAATGTCCTTTGCCTCAATTGCCAGAACATTTTCCATGTAATGCTTGAGCTTACTGTAACAGTTTGCAGCTGGCCAGAGAAGAACAGGATTACGCATACAATCTTTGTGGATTACTAATGCTGCATGATTGGAAAAAGGAGTCTGTCTTGTTTTATTCAGAAAATAAACAACCGTTTTAAAATGTTAATTGTGTTCTTATGATTTCAAAGGCAGCTTAAAAGCGGAGAACAATAATATTCATAATATGATTTATACACATGAATTAAAGAATTACATGATTAGATTCATACATCTCAGTAGGCATCTCTTGTAAAAAAAAAGAATTACACAAACCCTATGTGATAAATTATACTGTAATATAACTGAGCCCAGTGAAAGGAATAGAACAGCCAACATGGGTTTTTGGCCCCTATGTTATCCACAGTCCTAGAAGAGATAGAAGAGAGCAATGGTTCTCCTGCTCCTATTTGCAAAGAAAAGACAGCTTGCTAATAATCTCTATTAAAATCAATTACATATGAAAATTAACAATGTTGGAGGTATGATAAGTTATTAAGGATCATTATTTAGTGCATCTGAACCCTTAGAATCTGTAATTATCTTCTTAAATGCTTTAGTACATACTTTGCAACATCAATTGATTGTCTGTTACAACTTGATGTTGTACTCAACACTTGAGATATAAATAAACAAAAATCGGACATGTATGTATAGTAGTTGTGAAGAAACAACCATCAACCAAATGAGGGTTCAAACATCAGCTGTTTAAATTGAATGGCTTAAATCCAACAGGGTGCGACTCTAAATTGAAAATTTTACTATACATAACAAATTTATGGTCAACATATCAACTGCCCTCCCCTATGAGCAATCTTGTCTACAGAGAGGAGACGGTGTGTGTAGAGCTTGCGAACACACTTAATATAGAGAAATCACAGAAATTGGTAGTTATTTTGAGATAATATAAATGAAACAGAATGGAGGACTAGCAGAAACAGTCGTGGGGAGGGCATCACAGATGCTAACTATGTTTGCCATGTATAGACAAATTTTCCAATTGGACTGGAAGTGTGACGACTGTCCTATGCAACTGGCAGAGCTGCTGGTAACCCAACCCAAGAAACCCCCGAGACCCTTTACCCCTGTACAGGGATCTGGACTTACAGTGGAGCCCAGGGCTAACTGCCAATAGATGAGCAGCAGGCCAGAGCAGGGAGGTAGTCAAACAGGGAAGCCTGGGGAAAAGGCAAAGGTAAAAACTGGATTGTAGAATGTCAGGAAGCTTAGTCAAAACCGAGAGAACAGTGAGACACAAAATCGTCAGGAGAAACCAAAGTCAAAGAACAAGACCAAGGTCAAATCATTGTAATAGAAAAACTAACACAAATTACAATGGGGAACCAGGAATATAACTGGCAACATGTGAGATAGATCCCAGTGTTTATGATCACAAGGTCTTTTGCTTTTGTTCTTGGGTTGATATGCACATGTCATACCAAAGAACATTCATCTCTGGGACACAGAACCCATTTCCTATCTGAGCGGTAGGATGGCTGGACACTCCCATCTTGTTTGCACTTACAGTGGGCACGGAAAGTATTCAGACCCCTTTAAAGTTTCACTCTTTGCTTCATTGCAACCATTTGGTAAATTCAAAAAAGTTAATTTTTTCTCCTTGAGATGTACTCCTTCATTGGAGTCCAGCTGTGTCTAATTAAACTGATAGGACTTGATTTGGAAAGACCTACACCTGTCTATATAAAACCTCACAGCTCATAGTGCATGTCAGACCAAATGAGAATCATGAGCTCAAATGAACTGCCCAAGAGTTCGGAGACATAATTGTGGAAGGCACAGATCTGGCCAAGGTTATAAAAGAATTTCTGCAGTACTCAAGGTTCCTAGGAGCACAGTGGCCCCCTTAGTCCTTAAATGGCAGAAGTTTGGGACCATCAGAAGTCTTCCTAGACCTGGCGGTCCAGCCAAACTGAGCAATTATGGGAGAAGAGGCTTGGTGAGAGAGGTAAAGAAGAACCCCAAGATCACTGTGGCTGATCTCCAGAGATGCAGTATAGAGATGGGAGAAAGTTCCACAAAGTCAACTAACTTTGCAGCCTTCCACCAGTCAGGTCTTTATGGCAGAGTGGCCCCACAGACGCCTCCCCTCAGTGCAAGACATATAAGGGTAAGTGCACATCAGTCGTTTTGTGGGCTGTTTTTGGAAGTTTCCCGTCGGCGGTTTCCGCTGAGTTTTATGTTAATTTATGTTAATCCTAGCCACCGGTTGGATTAACATGCGAGTCAATGGAGTTCAGAAATCGCTGTCTACATTAGAACGTTTTTTGTCTGGTCGTTTTCAGTTTATTCACAGGTTTTCCACCGGTTGTCAAAGATAGAGCAAGTGACTTCTTTTCAGCGTTTTTCCAGCGGGTCCAGCTGAACAAGTGCAACAAAGACCAGTCTGGAAATTGCTAAGAAGAACGCCAGGGAAATTGCCAAGAACACGCTGTCCGACCGCTAGTAACCCGATCGCAAATCGTTAGCAATACGCTAACAAAACCAGGGACACTAGCGAGTTCAGAAAACTCAGTTCTGCCATTCTACAGCAGTTCCCGGTCGTTCTGCAAAGATGCAGAAACGATTGATGTGCACTTACCCTAAAAGCCCTAATACAGTTTACAAAAAAACACATAAAGGACTCCCAGACTATAAGAAATAAGATTCTTTGGTCTGATGACACGAAAATAGAACTTTTTGGTAATAATCCTAAGCGGTATGTGTGGACAAAACCAGGTACTGCTCATCACCTGCCCAATAGAATCCCAACAGTGAAACATGGTGGTGGCAGCATAATGCTATAGGGGTGTTTTTCAGCCACAGGGATAGGATGACTGGTTGCAATTGAAGGAAACATGAATGCTGCCAAGTGCAGTTTTGAATGCAGATGAGAAATCCAGGAGGATCAACAGGGAGTAGTGACCATTACATTTAACTATTAGTAGATCATTAGAGACTTTAGTGAGGGCACTTTCAGTAGAATGTAAAGTGCGGAAGCCGGAGGGTAGAGGGTCAAGAAGAGAATTCTCAGAGAAATCATAAGTGGGTGGACCAAGCATTCCAGGAGTTTAGAGATAAAGGGGAAATTAGAGACAGATCAGTAGTTAGAGGCAGAGTTCTGGTCGAGGGATGTTTTTTTTTTATATTGGATGTATGCTGGCATATTTGAAGGAGGAGGGGAAAACACCAGAGAGGGAAATATTAAATATTTTGAGTTAGGTGAGATGTGACAGCTGGGGAAAGGGATTGAAGGACATGTGAGAGAATAGGGTGGCTGGTGCATGTAGTAGGGTGAGAGGATGCAAGGAGCCAGGTGACTTCTTCCTCTGTGACCGGATAAAAGACTGAAAGTGAGATGGATGAAGTGCAGGAGGGACATAAATGCATGATGTTCTGAGGCTGTAAGGAAATTTCCTGTCTTATGTGTCCTGTCTTAAAGTGCCCTGAAAGAAGCTACATTTCCTACATTTAGAACATATCAACAATCTCAAGTTTACAAGTCCATCTCCAAAAATCTTTATGTTCTTTTGACAACAGTGTGAAACATTATCATGAAGTTCACAACTCATTGCACAGTAGCTAATAACCCTGGATGTGGACGGTAGAGAGAAATTGATGAAATGTTGCAACTCAGGATTGTCCAGATGTTAAATAAGTAACCCAAATCAAGTTCCAAATAAATTTCAAGTTGCAAGCTCATGGTAGATCAGTGTCTGTGAGACCTATCCATTGACATTTGAATGAAACTAAACACTATGGCAGGAGACCCAGGAGAACTCTGCTGCTGACACAGACACAAAAGCAAATGCCTATTCTGCATAAAGAAGGTTTTGTGTTTTAGGTCAGGGGTCTTCCAGCAGGACAATGACTCCAAGCATCCTTCAAGAAGCCCCCAAAAATGTATGGAAACAAGCACTGTAGAGATCTGAAGAGGCCAGCAATGAGTAAGGTAGGAGAAGGCACCTTAAATATGAGAGACTTGGAGCAGTTTGCAAAAGAAGAGTGGCCCAAAATTCCATTTGAGAGGCTTAAGAAGCTTGTTGATGCTTATAGGAAGAAATTGATTGCAGTTTTTTTTCAAAGCATGTGCAGCTAAATATTAAGAGGATGGCGACAATTTTTGTCCGGCCAATCTTTGGAGTGTTGTGTGAAATTATGTCCAATTTTACTTTTTTTTTCTCTGATTTTTGGATTGCTACAATACACACAAAGATAAGAAACATGTGTATGACAAAACATGTGTAATTGCAATCATTTTCTTGGAGGAAAACTTCATTTTTTGGAACTATTTCCAGGGACCCAACACTTTATGCAATGACTGTATACCAAGTATCAATCAATTCACAGCCACACTGACTCTGAAGATCCTGCACCTCTTTATCACTTGGATCTGCTTATTATAATTGGCTATCATTCCCATTTTCTATGTTCTTCAGTAATGAAGTAGTACACCACATTCTGATTTAGGCATTTAGTTATAAGCTGCGTGCCTGGAACTCTTATCAGTAGACTGTAAAACCCCAAAACGACCACTTCTTTTCCTGTCTTCATCATTTTAGTGGATGGGGTGGTCCCGTTTGATTGACTGCTCTAGACATTTTGATGTAATAGCTGCAAGGCATTACGTTGAAGCTCCTACAGCCACTCATAATGTCATGTGAGTCTACTCTCTGGCTGATGCAATCTTCAGCAATGTGTGAAGCTGTTCCTTACAATATTTTTGGGGAGAGTAGAAGCGATCCTGGATCTGTGAGCTTCTTGAAATTTGAATCTAAGTCTAAATTGCTTTGATAATTTCTTAGCGAGACTCAGCCACTTTAT
>JARQOC010000003.1:243653617-243685581 GCA_033576535.1 Allobates femoralis
GCAAATTGCCCGTGAAATTGCCTCCAATATTGCCGCGTGTGAAGGTACCCTAAGAGAGAAGGGTACAGTTACCGTGAAATTGTAGGACAAATTGGAAAAGGGATCTCATCGGCCAGTGTTCTCACAGTGTGTAAGCAGTTTCAAGAGACTGGTTCGATAAAGAATAAACCAGGTAGAGGAAAGAAGAAGGCTACAACTCCTCAGACTGATAGAAGAATTGTTAGAATCGCCCTAAATAACAGGAGATCAACTGCTGTTGACATCAACAAGGATCTTGTCAACACTGGAGTGACAGTGTCCGATCGGATGGTTCAACGATGATTGGTAAACACGGAGTTAAGAGCCAGAATATCACGTAAAAATCAATTTTGAATGCCTCACTGTGTCAGAAACATCTGCAGTGGGCCAAAGAACATTCTAAATGGACCATGAACAATGGAGAAATGTTTTATGGAGCGATGAGACATGCATATCCATCTTTAGCAGCGACAGTGTCTGCTACGTTCAACGACGACCTGGAGAGGATTATGTACCAAGAGTGTACAGTAACCACCATGAAGCATCCTCTGAGTGTTATGGTATAGGGCTGCATGTCCAGAGATGCAGTTGGTAGGCTGAAGGTAATTGAAGGAACAGTTAATGCTGACAAGTACATAAAGAAAGTCCTTCAGCCTTATCTCATTCCTTCGGCACGTGATGTATTTGGTGAAGGGACACCATTTATTTTTCAGCAAGATGGAGCCCCATGCCTTACAGCTAAAAAATGTCTCTCTTGGTTCAAGGACAATAATGTCCAGGTATTGGATTGGCCAGGAAACAGCCCAGATCTCAATCTTATTGAGAATCTCTGGGCTCGGCTCAAAACAGTGGGCTTCAAACAAGCAGGAACTCATTGTAGCCATCATCAAATCACGGTTTTATATCATCACACCATCTGATTTAAACAAACTGGTAGGTAGCATGCCAAGTAGATGCCAGGCACTTATCAAGGTCTATGGCTATCCAACAAAGTATTAACATTTTAGTGTTAGATGTGAAAATAGGACAATAAATGGATTTTCTCCCACTGTCATCTGAGTGACAATAGTGTCCAATTTGTTAACAAATGAACAAATAACCTACTAATATTGTGTTTCTATGGCGGCCGTCACACACTACGATTTTGTGAGGGAGCTCAATAACGATCTCAGGGGTGCGCGCTCGTGGACAACATCTTAGGCTGGGTTCACATTTGCGGACCCCTCCGCAGCGTTCTGCGGAGGGGATCCGCAATGTGACCGCAGCGGCCGGCAGCTCCTATCTTTATAATGGGAGCGCACGGTGCTGTGCTTGACTGCGCATGACCGTGCGCACCCATTCACTCCCATATGTGATCTGTACGCAGGCAGACTGCCTGCGCACAGATCACATATGGGAGTGAATGGGTCCACACGGTCATGCGCAGTCAAGCGCAGCACCGTGCGCTCCCATTATAGAGATAGGAGCTGGCGGCCGCTGCAGTGACATTGCGGATCCCCTCCGCAGAACGCTGCGGAGGGGTCCGCAAATGTGAACCCAGCCTTAGTGAGGTGTCACTGGTTGTCAATGATGTGAATAGGCGAAATCGGTAAGGGAATCGGTTATCGTGGTGTCACACAGACCGATGCAGCAGATTGTATGATCGGCATCGTCTCATATGGGGTCCGGTTCCCATATCTGTGATTAACGATCTGACCACTTATCGGTAGTCACATCATGCTGTCACACGCAACGACGTCGTAGGAGCGATGCCAAATCAGGCACTTTCCAGCGATATGTTTATATATATTGTAATGCGTGATGGCCGCCTACATGAGATTTTGTTATCTTTACCTAAAACTTTACTGTGAAATCAAAAGCATTTATGAAATTTGTATTTGTATTGGCAAAATGCTAAAAATTCAGAAGTCTTGAGGCTGTTGCCTCAACTTTGGCCACTAGTGTATATAGGTAGATAGATAGATAGATAGATAGATAGATAGATAGATAGATAGATAGATAGATAGATAGATAGATAGATAGTTGAATGAATACAAGCAAAATAATGGAGGCAGCACTTCCTTCAGTTCAGTTATATGGGCTTTATTCCCAGGACAGCAACGTTTCGACTCAGTGGTCTTTCTCAAGCAGTGTCACAAATACAACTGAGGTGCACATATTTATAGCACCCATACAAGGGGTTTATTAAGTGTACAATTAGTGTTTAACAATAAATATTTCATATATATAAAATATACAGTGTATACAACTTCCATCTTATTTTACATACAGTGCATTAAGATATAACATAATCATTAAAGTAGTGCTTATACATGTTAAAATGTCCCTATGGACTTAATTAATATATTGTGCACATGTGTATATAAGTATAAATCTTACTCAGGTAATATGGCTTGCTGCACATTCATCATTACTCCAAACAGGAAACCGTTGGACTCCCAGCGTGTAGTTTCCTTTACTGCTCATGCTCTGTAGTTCTATTTCCTCCTGCCGGCCACCACTGGCTATTACAGGTCCTCGCGCATGCACTCTAGTGCACCGGGACTCTCAGTGTGTAGTTTTTTGCTACTAAGCGTCCGAAATCTCGCGCATGCGCAATACCACCGCGAGAATCGCAGACGCCATCTTGAAATTCCATTATTTAGATAGAAATGAAGCTTTTTCTATATCTAGGAAGGAAAGGTGCTTTATTTATTATCCAATATATAGATCTCAGTTCTTGATCACTCAGCGCCCGGCTAATTTTAGACAATAGTTAGAAGCTTCTACCATTTCATCATCATATAAAGATGACTATATCATATCCCATATAGTAGGATTGATACTTTTAACAAAAAGCAGCTTATATATATAAAAGCATACTATTAGCCAAAGGGCAGTCTCATAAGATAAATAATCACCGTCCAGAGGACTATACACAGTTAAGTACCTATATTTATATAGGCACAAATGATATAGACATTCATAGGTAGACTCTCACCATATTATGTCAATTATTCTGTTTAAGTGATAATATCTTACTAAATGTGATCTATCTGAGATATCAAAAGTTATTCATAGATGTTAATATCACCGTCCAGAGGACTATTTACAGTTAAGTGCTCTGTGGTAACATGAGCACAAATGACACTATCATACATTAGTGTACAGTATATACATCTAATTATGTCGGTCATTCTGTTTAGGTGACAAAATACCCAGTATATTCCTTCAACTTTACAGAAAACTTCATATTTTCTTTTATCATAGTTCTTTATTAATATATAACAATGTCATATAGTCATAGTACACCGAAAGGAGGACAAAAAGCCACAGATTACATAAATAGGGTAGCAGTTAGAATGCCATATAGATGTACTAGTGCAACATCTCTATATTTCCAGCATATCTATAATAAACAAAAAACAAAACAACATTAAAAACAATACATTTTTTAGCCTTAAAAAACAGAGGTATATAAAGATTCATATTTCCAAAGACTTTTTTTATAGGAGGCCACCAACTTTATAGTCCACGTTAAGACCTTTTGGCTTTAGCGTATCTAGCCTATGGATCCATTCTAGCTCCCGCTTTTTCAGAAGCTTGATCCGATCTCCCCCTCTTCTTTGTACTGGTATACAATCTATAATTCGGAATTTCAAATCTTGCTCGGAGTGCCCCATGTCCAGAAAATGTTTAGGTACTGGCAAATCTTTACGTTTCTTTTTAATTGTGTACCTATGATGGGCTATACGTGTCCTGAAATCAAGAGTCGTTTCGCCAACATACCATAAATGGCATGGACACTCCAAGAGATATATTACAAATTCCGACGAACATGTAAAAAACCTTTGATCTGAAATCTCGTACCTTGGTAGCCACGTGGTGGAGATACATAGACGATGTCTTCCTCGTGTGGACAGGGACAATGGAAACATTAAATGAATTTCAAGAGTATTTGAATACTATTGATGAGACTATAAAATTTACGTTGGTCTCGTCGGTAGAATCATTACAATTTTTGGATGTATTGGTTAGATACGATTTAAATGGTTTCAACACAGAGTTATTTGTAAAGAAAACGGACAGAAATAACCTCTTACTATATAATAGCCATCACCCTAAAAAAATGATTGAATCCATTCCCTATAGTCAATTCCTAAGGGTAAAGAAAATTGTGAGTAATCAGGAAGATCAGGAAAAATCATTAGATATGATGGAAAAGAAATTTGTGTCACGTGGATACCCAAAAAAGTTGTTGAGGAATCAAAGAGAAAAAGCTGAAATGAAGGATAGATTGGAACATCTATCTGAAAAAAAACCCAGCAAATCATTTGATAGAATTCCGCTGGTAACCACATATAGTGCACAAAGTAAAGAAGTGTCCAAAATCATTAAGAAACATTGGGGGATGTTGGGAAAATGTCTCCCCAATGTAAAAGAATTCCAAGAACCTCCATTATTTTCCTATAGACGCAGTAAAAGCTTAGGGGATAGATTGATGCACTCAGACATCGGTAGCCTTAAAAAAGAGGGACAGAAATATTTAACTGGATCCAAACAAAAAGGATGCTACCCGTGTCTTTCGTGCATCAACTGTAATTTAATGATTAAGGGATCAGTATTTGTACACCCAATAACAGGTACGAGATTTCAGATCAAAGGTTTTTTACATGTTCGTCGGAATTTGTAATATATCTCTTGGAGTGTCCATGCCATTTATGGTATGTTGGCGAAACAACTCTTGATTTCAGGACACGTATAGCCCATCATAGGTACACAATTAAAAAGAAACGTAAAGATTTGCCAGTACCTAAACATTTTCTGCACATGGGGCACTCCGAGCGAGATTTGAACATTCCGAAATATAGACTGTATACCAGTACAAAGAAGAGGGGAGATCGGATCAAGCTTCTGAAAAAGCGGGAGCTAGAATGGATCCATAGGCTAGATACGCTAAAGCCAAAAGGTCTTAACGTGGACTATAAAGTTGGTGGCCTCCTATAAAAAAAAGTCTTTGGACATATGAATCTTTATATACCTCTGTTTTTTAAGGCTAGAAAATGTATTGTTTTTAATGTTGTTTTGTTTTTTGTTTATTATAGATATGCTGGAAATATGGAGATGTTGCACTAGTACATCTATATGGCATTCTAACTGCTACCCTATTTATGTAATCTGTGGCTTTTTGTCCTCCTTTCGGTGTACTATGACTATATGACATTGTTGTATATTAATAAAGAACTATGATAAAAGAAAATATGAAGTTTTCTGTAAAGTTGAAGGAATATACTGGGTAGTTTGTCACCTAAACAGAATGACCGACATAATTAGATGTATATACTGTACACTAATGTATGATAGTGTTATTTGTGCTCATGTTGCTACAGAGCACTTAACTGTAAATAGTCCTCTGGACGGTGATATTAACATCTATGAATAACTTTTGATATCTCAGATAGATCACATTTAGTAAGATATTATCACTTAAACAGAATGATTGACATAATATGGTGGGAGTCTACCTATGAATGTCTATATCATTTGTGCCTATATAAATATAGGTACTTAACTGTGTATAGTCCTCTGGACGGTGATTATTTATCTTATGAGACTGCCCTTTGGCTAATAGTATGCTTTTATATATATAAGCTGCTTTTTGTTAAAAGTATCAATCCTACTATATGGGATATGATATAGTCATCTTTATATGATGATGAAGTGGTAGCAGCTTCTAACTATTGTCTAAAATTAGCTGGGCGCTGAGTGATCAAGAACTGAGATCTATATATTGGATAATAAATAAAGCACCTTTCCTTCCTAGATATAAAAAAAGCTTCATTTCTATCTAAATAATGGAATTTCAAGATGGCGTCCGCGATTCTCGCGGTGGTATTGCGCATGCGCGAGATTTCGGACGCTTAGTAGCAAAATAACTACACACTGAGAGTCCCGGTGCGCTCGTGCGCATGCGCGAGGACCTGTAATAGCCAGTGGTGGCCGGAAGGAGGAAATAGAACTACAGAACATGAGCAGTAAAGGAAACTACACGCTGGTAGTCCAGCGGTTTCCTGTTTGGAGTAATGATGAATGAGCAGCAAGCCATATTACCTAAGTAAGATTATACTTATATACACATGTGCACAATATATTAATTAATTCCATAGGGACATTTTAACATGTATAAGCACTACTTTAATGATTATGTTATATCTTAATGCACTGTATGTAAAATAAGATGGAACTTGTATACACTGTATATTTTATATATATGAAATATTTATTGTTAAACACTAATTGTACACTTAATAAGCCCCTTGTATGGGTACTATAAATATGTGCTCCTCAGTTGTATTTGTGACACTGCTTGAGAAAGACCACTGAGTCGAAACGTTGCTGTCCTGGGAATAAAGCCCATATAACTGAACTGAAGGAAGTGCTGCCTCCATTTTTTTGCTTGGATTTACTTCTCCTGTATGGTAGGGGGGCTTTGCACCCGTCAAATAACAGTTGTGCTGTTTTGTTTTTCTAGTTGAATGATAGATAGATATGATATAAGGTAAAAAATGTTTGCACCTGTTAGCCAGTAGATAGAAAAATATTAGAATCTGAGAGTCCTCAGTGGTTGATACCTTTTAATGGCTAACAGAAAAGATGGTAAATTAGATAGATGGATTTATAGATATATGGATAGATAAATTTATAGATAGGTAGACAGACAGAAAGATAGATACAATAGATAGATTTGTAAATAGATAGATAGATAGATAGATAGATAGATAGATAGATGATAGATGACAGATAGACATAGATGAGTGTTAGCTTTAATGTATCCACTGTTGTCAATGATCTGCGGAATTCAGAAACTGCACGTATATTTCATACCTTGATTGTTTGCTGCAATGTATTAGTGAAGTTGAAATAGAACATCTCATGGTCTGATTGTATACACATCAGCAAGTCATATATTTTGCTTTCTAAAGAATTTGCACTGTCTATATATCTCCTGGTCACACAAGAGTATATCTGTATGTAGCTAGAGAAATGCTTGCTCTAAGTGATTGTTTAGAAATGTGATGAACAGCATCTTTAAAGTGATATTAATCCATTATCATAAGAGGCTATTAGGAATCCTACATTTTGTTAAAATAACATTTTGCAGTAAAGGTTTTCAATAGCAAAACTAGTATTTAGACATATGGGAGCCACTGTCCTAATGTGGTTTCCCCCTACATATTTGCTTTGATATTTAACTGAATACATTTAGTAAGCCAAAGTACATAAACAGTCAACTACTGTTGACTTCCCATGGCTGAGCTTAAAAGAAAGTATGTAGAGATCACATAAATTTCAAGGCTGAGATTAACATTAAAGAAATATGACTCTGTAGTGTCACAATAGAAACCAGCACAGAACTGTACTGAAAGGGAATGTATGGCTATTCAATCAAAAATGATATAGAAATACTCCTCTGTATGTCCCTTAAGCCCTTCCTAATGTGTGACGTGCTCATTTGTCACAAGTCAAGCACTGGTGTTTGGCATGGTCTCAGAATCTGTGCTTGCTCCACGCACAGCAGATGCAAGCTGCATTCTACAATGTTACATTAAGATTAATGACAATATTTTAACCATTATGACATACATTCCCAACTTATTACATGGAGAACAACTGTTTAAATGGATCAACTAGTAGGCAGGGGAGTAAGAAAATCAGAGGTTTTGACTATAAGCATATTTCTAAAGGCATGTACAAAAATTTGGACATACAGACACTAATTTCTTATTAAAGTTATAACAAGCTTTCTACAATTTATTGAGCCAATACATGAGCAGAGATAAATCTATGGCAGATATATTCTAAGGTCTACCATATAATTAGGTGCAATGGGCTTTATACAGTGATGATTTAAGGAGTAGCCCACTACTTGTATAAGCTGTTCTCATTCCCCATGTTCGCCCCTATAAAAATAAAAAATCATATACTCACCTCGGGTGCGGCTTTAGCAGTGTCAGAACTTGAGTTCCCGGTAAACGTGACTTTGTTATGACGTGTGAGCCCCGGGCCCAATCAGCGCTGGCTTCTATTTCCTCACCTTTTGTTGTCTCGTAGACTGTGAGCCCTTGTGGACAGGGTCCCCTCCCTCCTGTACCTATTTGTCCTGATTGTCTAGAGTTATTGTAATTGTGCTTGTCTCCCCTATCCTCATGTAAAGCGCCATGGAACCTAATGGCACTATATAAATAAATGATAATAATAATAATAATGTAAGTAATTAACAGCAAGGGAGTGGTTTGAGAAGAGGAAGAGGTTATCCAGGTAGTGGACAACCCCTTTGAGATGTGTGCCCCAATGTGATGATAAAAGCAATTTTTTATTTTCTTATAGACAGAACTATAAAAAAGGGCAGTAACTGATCATGTGATAGCCAGAATACTGGTGGCTAGAGGTACTGGATGTAATTAGAACCAGCTCAGGTTTACGAGAACTCTTTCATGCAAATCAAGCTATGGACAGCACGATATAGACAGACTTCCTCATTAATATTTTTGTGTGAGACCAATGTTTTAAAAAAAGCTCTAGCTCTTGGGGTATGTGCACACAATCCAGAGGCACTGTGTGTTGGACCTGAAGTAAGCCGTGGGTGAACGCAGGGAGATTGCAGCCGCCCTGTGATCTGTGTTTGATAGAGGGTGGCTTTTCCATGCATTCACCCACAGGAGATTACTGCCGACTCCGCGGCATTAAATAAACATGCTGTGGAGATGCGAAAGCGTGGCAATAATGCTGCGGAGGGGAGAAGCACAGTGAGGAAAGGATCTAGAAATTCCATCCCCTTTGCTTCTACTGCACAGTGCAGCATGTTGTACTCACCGGTAAGATGCAGCGTCCAATATGCTGCTATTCCGGATTATGTGCGTGCACCCTTTAAAAAGTGTATTGTCTGAAAAAAAGGTTTTCATGAATTGTGAAGCAGGCCTTCCTCTAGAATTTCACTGTATTTTCAATCTAAGGGTAAGTGCACATGACACAACTTAGGGTCACTTTACACACACCAACTTATCTGTCCAACTTCTGACCAACTTACTGGTTGCAGTGAAATCATGGACACATTGCTCCATTTTGTGGCTGTGTACAATGGAACAATGTGTCTATGATTTCACTGCAACCAGTAAGTTGTTCAGAAGTTGGACAGATAAGTTGGTGTGAGTAAAGTGGCCATTAAACTAAGGAGAATCCATTTGTTTTGCCATTTTTTCCTGACGTGTCTTTTGTGTATTTTTTAGCTGTTTCCTGAGCATTTTATCAATGATTTGACCACCAGTGTTTTCAAGGGGTTTTTCATGGTTTTCATAATTTTTTTTGTTTAATTGTCATCTAACTGTTGGTTATTTTCTCACTCCATTAAATGATAAATAAATCGCTAGTATTTTTTTATGGAAAATGGTGCAAAAGACGTCCGGTCATTTTCGGGGTGTCTTTTGAGTTTTTTCATTGACCTGTATTGTAAAGTACAGAGCGTCTTCTGACTAAAAGATGCAAGAAAAATCAACATGTCACTAATTATTGGTTTCAGAAATTAATACAGTAAAATAACATGAGAAGCATGAATATATGAACAGCAAATAATTTTTAACTAGAAGTACATGTTTGATTTATTTTTTACATTTTCTCATAGATGTGTGTACAAACCCTAACTTCAATTGCTTTTTAGGTTTTTCTACATGGAAACTTATTTTTATTCCTTAGGGCAAGGATATGTATTTTAAGGGGCCCTTTACACGCCGCTACTGGCGGGTGGATACAACCAGCTACAGGCTACAAATGTAGCTTGTAGCGTCAAAATACCTCATAGTAGCGGCGTGTAAAGATGGTAGGAGGCACCCGGCAACAGATACATCTGTTTCCGAGCACTGCCCGGAAACAGGTGGCTACACAGGCAATTGTAGCGAGCTGTATCGGCGTGTAAAGAAGCAACAGAAGGGATGTGTCGACACCAGGCAATGTACCTGGTATGTAGCTGGGGCGTGACACAGGCTCCGGGATACCGCCCCCCTTCAGCGATCATTGGTGGAAGCTCCTGCGTTATGATTGGTAGATGCTGCATAGGGTGGCATATTTAAGGAGCTGACCAGTCACACCACACAATTGCTCGAGCGTCATGTATTAAACAGCCTCCTGCGATGCTTGGCCAATCATGGGTTTATTGCTTTGTCAGCGTATGGACGTCTCGGAATCCACAATTGTGGCACGCCTATGTACTGTCCCTGCTGCACCAGGTCCGCCCATATTAGCTTGTTGTAGCAGTGTGTAAATGAGGTACGGTGAGCTACAGAAGGTGACTTATGGCACCCGGCGGTGTATCCAGAGATAGATGTAGCGTAGCGTAGCGTAGCTTGTGGCGGCGTGTGAAGATGGTGCGTTGACCGTTTGTAACCGTTTGTGCGTGCTCGTGCACGTGAAGTAGCTGGTTGTATCCATCCTCCAGTAGCGGCGTGTAAAGATACAATTACTGCTGGGTGGACTTTTTCTTATTTAAGGGCTCGGACATACTCTCCTAGTTACATGCGAGTCTCTCGGACGAGACTCGGAATAGACTGGAGCAGTGACCCTGAACGGCTTCTCCCTGTCTGGACAGAAATGTCAGCTGCTTGTGGTTTTGTGCAGCTTCACACTCCCCATCCAGAGAGGGAGAGGCTGTTCAGGGTGACTGCTCCAGTCAATTCCGAGTCTTGTCCGAGAGACTCGTATGTAACTAGGAGAGTGTGTCCGAGCCCTTAAAGTGTTTTTCAAATAGTAATTTAAAGTAATTTTGTAATTGACTAGCCTAGGGCAATATGGGGACTCGGTGTCTGGGCCCTCTGCTGCGGTTGGGATGTCACTGGTGGCCTGCCAAGATCGGTGGCCCTGGTGGTCAACTAAAAGGGGATAGATGAAATGGAAATAAAGTTTGTAAGTTTATCTTGCCGCCACCTGCAGATTCTGGTGATATAGCAGCGGCGCTGCTTCAGACCTCTGGAGGGTGATGGTACAGCAGTCGAGATGGTACAGCTCCCTGCAGGTAGAGCTGGCCCTCTGGGGCAGTGATACACCTGTAGTGATGGAAGTGCTGATGATGGAGATAAACAAGTTGCAGTGCAGCAGTGAAATAAGCACGAAGACTCTGTCACTCTACCCGGGTACTTTACTGGAACAATGCTGGTGATGGTACAGTTCACAGAGGACACCAGTTGTTAGGTAAAGGTAGCTGACTGGGTAGTCACAGTGGGCTGCAAGGTCTTTCGGATGCTCCCATGCCTTTCTTGCTCTGACCCATGTCCTGATGCTGCTGCCTGTCTTGGAACAGCCCGCTTAGTACCAGGCCCTATTGGGGTGCTTTCTGAGTGTCCTGGCTTCCTGCTCTCCTCTCTCCTGCACTGGAATTCGACCCTGGTGGGATATCCTGGTATGACTGATTCCTTTCTGACAGGGTGTTGGGGCCAGTAGACAAACCTGCGACGACCGGTGTTACAGCTCAGGGGCTTAACTCCCTGTGCTGCGTCTTCCGAACCGACACTCCAGTGTATGGACCAGGGTTCCCTCCCGGAGTATGGAAGCTCTGATCTCGAGGGGGTCCCCTCTTTCCATCTGGGCTGCCTGTTCTCTATTTCCAGGCCCCCTCTCTCAGATTTCCCTTCTCTCTCAGGACTCCTGTGCTCCATCTTCCCTCGAGGCAAAATTAGAATCCCCCGATTTTCTACCTCCCTCCTTCCCTAACTCCCCCCCAGGTTATGGGCCCAAACTATTTTTCTAGGTGGGTGTGTGGGAGTGCTGAGATGGGAGCCTCCTACAAACCCTGCCTTCCCACTGTGACAGGGGTAACCACACGCTCCTTTATGGGTGCAGTACCCCCATTGTGATGCCTGACCAGTGGGACACCACATAATTGATATTAACTTTATACTGCATTCAAACTGCATAGTTTAAAGTAAAAGAATTATATAGAATTGACTGATCATAACAGAAGTTGATACAACCATTTATTATTATTATTTATGTAGCACCATTAGATTCCATGGCGCTTTACATATGGAAAGGGTAGACAAGGACAAGTACTATATATATGGACAATCAAATCATACAGAAACAGGAGGGGAGAGGAACCCTGTCCACGAGGGCTCACAGTCTTAAGAGGGACCGGTGGGGATACAGTAGGAGGGGGAAGTGCCAATCGTGAGACGATGCGGTGAACTGGGACTCATTGCAGGTTGTAGGCTTGATGGAAGAAGTGGGTCTTCAGGTTTCTTTTGAAGGTTCCCAGGGTGGGCGAGTGTCTGATGTATCAGGGAAGAGAGTTCAAGAGTATGGCAGATGCACGGGTAGTTGTGAGAGGAGGAGATGTGAGAGAAGTAGAGAAGGAGCTATTGAGAGGATCGCAGGTTGCATGATGGTAGGTATCGGGAGAACACAAAAGGCGCCAGCACTGCCAGAAAACATATTACAATAAAAATTGTGTAAATACACATATTGCTTCCAAACTGTACAAAATTGAGACATTTGGCAAAAGATTAAAGAATCTTTTGAGCCACTTTGCTAATGTCAAGGTATTCTCAGATAGAGTGGTCCTACTGTATAATTTTTCATTTTTATTGTGTCATCAAACATGAACATAAAGTGGACCATGTAAGCTAGCACTCACCTTATGCATCTCAGACCTGCTTCCAAGGTGCCAGGTCAGTACAAGTGAATTAATGTAATTCAGGCCCCTGCATGTGCAGCCTACACCACAAATGTCTGGGCTTTTCACAGTTAACCTTCACTGCACCAGACCAGCACTCATGGATGAAAGAAGGTTGGGTTCAGGTGAATAAAGCTAAAATGAACTAAGCCTGGGGGTGGGATGTGAAAACCGTGTGTCAATAGTTACCAAGAATGCTACTGTAAACACAGATGAAAACAGACAAAATCTGACCTGCATGGCAAAGTAAGTGGTGGTCAGACATTTGTGGTGTAGGCTGCAGGTGCAGAGGCCTCAGTTACCTTAATTCACTTGTACTGACCTCTAGCTTTATATAGTCCACTTTATGTTCATGTTTGAGGTTGCATGACACAATAAAAATTAAAAATTATAGAAGCAATATGTGTATACAGCGGGGGGTCAGATGTAGCGGGGGGATGAGCAATACAGATGATGTCAAACTCAGACCAGACAAATGCACAATTCACAGGGATGAGATGCAGCAGGAGGATGGGATGGAGCAAGGGATCATATACAGTTCGGGGGGAATTAGATGCAGTGGAAGGATGTGCAATACAGATGACATCATACCCAGTCCAGACAAATGCACAGCATGTAGAGATGAGATGCAGTGGGTGGATGAGATGCAGCCAGGGATTAGATGCAGTGGGGGGTCAGATGCAGCAGGGGGGGGGGGTGCAATACAGATGAAGGCATGCCAAGTCCAGACAAATGCACAGCATGTAGGGATGAGATGCAGCAGGGGGATGAGATGGAGACAGGGGTCAGATGGAGCAGGGGGGTCAGGTGCAGCGGGGGGATGTGCGATGTGGATGAAGTCATACCAAGTCCAGACGGGTGCAAAACACGTAGGGATGAAATGCAGCCGGGGATCAGATGCAGTCGGAGGATGTTCAATACGGATGAAGTCATACCAAGTCCAGACGAATGCACAGCACATAGAGATGAGATGCAGCAGGGGATATGATGTAGCCAGGGGTCAGAAGTAGCAAGAAGATGTGGAGTGGTGGAGAAGCTGTGACCGGCTGCAGGCTAATGGTTAATTTTCAGCTGGTGGTGGCTGATGGCAGGGCCTGGTGATGGCGCGTGGCAGACCGCCGGCCTGATTTGATTGGTGTTTTCATCGTCTTGTGTCTGTGGTGGAGGTCGGTGATCCAGGGGACTGGAGGGGTCCTGGACAGGGATGAGTAGCAACAGGATGCAGGGGTAGTAGATAGGCGCACCTCTTCCCTCTGTACGATCCTCGAGCCGGGGGAGTAAGAGCCGGGAGGGAGGTAGAGGCAGAAGTGGAGCAAGTCGCACGCCAAAGCGGGGAATTGACCGGGAGCAGGGCCTCGGAGGGGGTAGGCCGTTGGTAAGGCCTCCAAGCAACTGTGCAGCTAGAGGGGAGGTGGGAGCGACGACACTGCAATCACCGCAGGTGGACTGGGCCTCCCCTCTCTCCTCCAGGGCCCTCACCGCCGCTGGTGTAAACTGAAATTCTACATTTCTTTTATATTAACCTTAAATATACAGTATGTTCTGATCATCAATTTGAAACTCTAGATAAGGCAAAATGCAGACTAATGTCAAATCTTTTATTTGTTGTACTAATGAAAAGTTTTAAAAATGAAAACCAGATGGACTTACCTAAACACTAAAGATATAAAATAACAGAATGGTCATTGAAGCACAGAAAGTCTTCAATGGTTTACTTAGAAACTCTGACATCATGTTCATGGGTGCCAATCTAGCATTTGAAGAAGATTTATGAAAGTGTGCTTTTCTTACAACATACTTATAGTATTGGTTATATTTAGCATCTTACTAATTACCTAAACTACCGTATATACTCGTGTATAAGCCGACCCGTGTATAAGCCGACCCCCCTACTTTTGCCCCCAAAAACTGGGAAAACTTATTGACTCGCGTATAAGCCGAGGGTGGACTCCAGCACAGGTATACAACCCCAGCAGTGAGGTATACAGCAGCCTCCCCAGTGGTAGTATACAGCAGCAGCCCCAGTGGTAGTATACAGCAGCCCCAGAGGTATATACAGCCCCAGAGGTATATGCAGCTCCAGAGGTATATGCAGCCCCATATGCAGCCCCAGAGGTATATGCAGCCCCAGAGGTATATGCAGCCCCATATGCAGCCCCAGAGGTATATGCAGCCCCAGAGGTATATGCAGCCCCATATGCAGCCCCAGAGGTATATGCAGCCCCAGAGGTATATGCAGCCCCAGAGGTATATGCAGCCCCATAGGTATATGCAGCCCCTTAGGTATATGCAGCCCCAGAGGTATATGCAGCCCCAGAGGTATATGCAGCCCCATATGCAGCCCCATATGCAGCCCCATATGCAGCCCCAGATGCAGCCCCAGAGGTATATACAGCAGCAGCAGCCCCAGTGGTATATACATCAGCAGCCCCAGTGGTAGTATACAGCAGCCCCAGAGGTATATGCAGCCCCAGAGGTATATGCAGCCCCATATGCAGCCCCAGAGGTATATGCAGCCCCATAGGTATATGCAGCCCCATAGGTATATGCAGCCCCAGAGGTATATGCAGCCCCATATACAGCCCCATATACAGCCCCATATACAGCCCCATATACAGCCCCATATGCAGCCCCATATGCAGCCCCAGATGCAGCCCCAGAGGTATATACAGCAGCAGCAGCCCCAGTGGTATATACATCAGCAGCCCCAGTGGTAGTATACAGCAGCCCCAGAGGTATATGCAGCCCCAGAGGTATATACAGCCCCAGAGGTATATGCAGCCCCATATGCAGCCCCAGAGGTATATACAGCAGCAGCAGCCCCAGTGGTATATACATCAGCAGCCCCAGTGGTAGTATACAGCAGCCCCAGAGGTATATGCAGCCCAGAGGTATATACAGCCCCAGAGGTATATGCAGCCCCAGAGGTATATGCAGCCCCATATGCAGCCCCATATGCAGCCCCAGAGGTATATACAGCAGCAGCAGCCCTAGGGCTGTATACAGCCGCAGCCCCAGGGCTGTATACAGCAGCAGCCCCAGGGCTGTATACAGCCGCAGCCCCAGGGCTGTATACAGCCGCAGCCCCAGGGCTGTATACAGCCGCAGCCCCGGAAGTATACAGGCCCCCAACAAGTTCCAGGGCCCCCCCCACCTTGCGCGCAGCCTGTAAAGGAAAATCATACTTACCAGTGTCCAGTCGCACCGTCCGCAGCTGCCGACATGACGATCCCGGGCTCCATTCAGCGTCTTCCGGCTTCCGACTTCCTGTGCGCGCGGGCAATGACGTCATTGCCCGCGACTACAGGAAATGCGGAAGACGCTGAATGGAGCCCGGGATCGTCATGTCGGCAGCTGCGGACGGCGCGACTGGACACTGGTAAGTATGATTTTCCTTTACAGGCTGCGCGCAAGGTGGGGGGGGCCCTGGAACTTGATGGGGGGCCTGTATACCTCCGGGGCTGCTGCGGTATTTTTTTATTTTTTTTATATACTCGCGTATAAGCCGAGGGGGGACTTTTCAGCCCAAATTTTGGGCTGAAAAACTCGGCTTATACGCGAGTATATACGGTATTAATCATTACAATTTAAAAAATGTGACGCTATTGTTGACTAAAGATTCCAGCTGAGAAAAATTATATAACTATAGATCTGAATATTTTCAAGCAACTTCTGTGTACTACGGAAATCATATCTGCGTACATGCAAATAAAAACCCATCTAATGGTTCACTCCATCTTCTTTACAACAGCAATTAAACAGAAAATTCTCAAGTTGAAAAGTTGAAATTTTAAATATTTAAGAAAAATATATTGGAATCTGAGAGTCCTCAGTGGTTGATACCTTTTAATGGCTAACTGAAAAGATGGTATACATAGCAAGCTTTTGGGACACTGTGGTCCCTTCGTCAGGCTATTAATGACACAGATTCTGAAGACACATACATATATACATAAGCAAATGAAACAAAAAAAAAAAACAACAAACAACAGTGTTAGATGTTATATTAAATGTGACAGGTGACGTAAACCAGAGTCCAGGCTGGGGAGGAAGAGATGGGCTGGGGAATTGAAACTAAAAATCTAAGATAAGCTAAGCGGAACAAATTGTATAATGGTAGTGGTCTGTGTAGAACTGAAAATACTTAAATGAGTTGAGGAAAGCAATAAAAGGAGGCAAGGGTGTTCATATAAATTGTCAAAAGTTCATTGTCCTCAAACTGGAATCTGTTGGAAGATGTGTTATCCCCAAATGTCTTTTCAATTTATATAGAAAACGCATGAATCTGTAATGTCCCCAAATGTCCATTGATTTTAGTTGGGCATCTTTTTGTAGGAGTGGTTGCAGTTTCCGTGCAGCTCCTCTTAGCACCTCCAGACTTGGATTGTAGGTGACTACAAGAGGCACTCTGTTGTTCTCTTCTCTAGTTTTGTAATGTAGGAGATGTTTCCTTGATATTCTGGTGGCTCTTGTAATCTTGTTCTGGATTGCTCTTGGATTGTAGCCCTGGTTCAAAAAGTTCTTTCTGAGGTCCTCAAGGTGATTGTTTCTATCTGTAGGGTTGGAACATATCCGATTGTATCTGATGGCCTGGCTATACACAATAGAGTTTTTTAAGTGTTATGGATGAAAACTGTCGCATCGGAGATATGTTGGCCGGTCAATTGGTTTCCGGTAGGCTGTGGTCACACATAGAAATCCGTTTTTGGAAGTGATTTTTATCACCAATCCGTTTTTTTCTGGGTGCTTTTTGAGCCTCCTTCACTCCTGAACGTTTTTGGACTTTTCATTAAAAAAACGCATGCGCGAACGCATGCGCAAACGCAAGTGCGCATATGCCATGCGTTCGCGCATGCGTTTCCCATAGGGCCCCATGTTAAAAAAACGCATGAAAACGCATGCGTTTTTTAACTGATGCCAAAAACGTTGCATGCAACGTTTTTGACTCAAAAACGGACAGGGCAATGTTTGGAGCTCCATAGAAAAACGGACAGGGTGTTTATTACATCCAATCCGTTTTTCTGTCAGTTTTTGGACTTAGAAAAAAAAAATGAGAAAACTGAAGCCAAAAACGGACTGAGGGCTTATGTGGAACCCCAGCCGTACAGGGGTGTCTCTATTTCATTGTTCTGTAGCTTAATGATCGTGTCCAGAAAGCTGATTTCAGTGCAGGAGTATTTAGTGTTAAGTTGATGGTGGGATGAAACTGATTAAAGTGTTCATGGAACGTCTTCAGCTGTACGGAAACTGCAACCACTCCTACAAAAAGATGCCCGACTAAAATCAATATTTCTGGATCCCCCACTCTTGAGTTTTAGACAACCTCCGAATCTAAAAAAACATCATTGCCAGAAGCGCCCTGTCCTCTCCAGCAGTAAGAGGAACCTTTCCCTGCAACCAGAGAAAGTGCAAAACCTGTTCATCTATAATGACAATGGACAAGATAAGGATTCCTGGGACAGATCAGGACTACAAGATCCCAGGTAACTTCAGCTGCACCATAAGCAATGTGGTGCATTTAATCATATGTACCAAATGCCCAACAGCTGGCATGTACATAGGTGAAACTGGGCAAAAATTCAGGACAAGAATGAATTCTCATCGCCACTCAATAAAAGAAAAGCGTATGGACCTACCGTTAGCAAAGCATTTTTCCAGCCCTGACCACAGTAAAACTGATATGAGGCTGCTCACCTTAAAAAGCAACTTCAAATCTTAGAGAGAGAGAAGAATTTGCGAATACAAAATGATAACAACCGTTGACACATTCAAAACAGGATTAAATATGTCACATGGATTCATGGCTTTTTATAGAACATGAATGGACATTTGGGGACATCACAGATTCATGCGTTTTCTATATAAATTGAAAAGACATTTGGGGATAACACATCTTCCAACAGATTCCAGTATGAGGACAATGAAGTTTTGACACTTCTTATATGAACACTAGGGATGAGCGAATATGCTTGTCACTACTCGGTACTCGCACGAATATCTCGGTACTCGGGGTACTCGGCGAGTACCAAGTAATCTTGCGATACTCTTGCTATGCTCAGGGTCCACCTGCCTGCATGTTGGCACTCTTTACAGAGCCAGCCTACATGCAGGGATTGGCTGACAGACACTGTAATGCCACAGCCATCTTGGTTGTGGCATTACAGTGATTGGCTGGCCGCACAGCGGCATCAGGTCTTTATAAGACCTGACCGCGCTGTGCTCGTCATTCTGCTCCACAGACAGTCAGTGTAGGGAGAGGTGCTGCTGATTGAGGGACAGATTTGTGACCTTTCAGTTAGTGTAGTCACAGGGCTGACAATCTATTCACCACAACAGTCCTTCTGAGGACTAATAGAGCTGTATACAGGCAGGCAGGGAGGCAGGGTATATAGCAAACTTTTTTGTGCCAGTATACCAGCCTGCATCACATCTGGGGCTGGTGTACAGGCTGGAAATCTCATCCATCCCAAAACAGTGCTTTTAGGGATTAATTTAGCTCTCTATAGGCAGGAGTGGGTTGTAGCGTAAATTAGGATACGCAAAAACACTCTGTATTCTAGTCAGTGTGTCTGACCAGTCCACCTGCAGGGCTGTAATCTCTAATCTCAGTGTCCAGCTAAAAACCAGCTCTTGTCTGCATTCATTTAGCATCTTAGTGCGGCAGGAGTAGGTTGTAGCGTAATTTAGGATACGCCAAAGCACTCTGTATTCTCGTCAGCGTTTGTGTCTGACCAGTCCATCTGCTGGACTTTAATCTCTAATCTCAGTGTCCAGCTAAAAACCAACTCTTCTCTGCATTCATTTAGCATATTAGTGTGGCAGGAGTAGATTGTAGCGTAAATTAGGATACGCCAAAACACTCTGTATTCTCGTCAGCGCTTATGTCTGGGCTTTAATCTCTAATCTCAGTGTCCAGCTAAAAAACAACTCTTGTCTGCATTCATTTAGCATCTTAGTGCAGCAGGAATGGCTTGTAGCTCCAAGTACTATACGCCAAAACACAAAATACGTGTCAGCGTTTGTGTCTGACCGTTCCAGCTGCCGGGATTAAACCACTGTAATCTGTAATTTCAGTGAGCAGCTGAAAACCATCTTTTGGACGCCTTCATTTAGCTGTATACAGGCAGCACAACATTGAAAATACGCAAGGCCGGTGGCAAGGGACAAGGAACTGGACGTGATGGTGGTGCAGGCAGGGCCAAGGCTGTGCTCAAGCTCGAATTGCGCAGGGAACCACAGCAGTACACCACTATTAAACCAAGACCAGTGTCAACAGGTTGCTAGTTGGATAGCGGATAATGCTTCCAGTCAGTTTGGCACCACCACAAATACCCTGTCTTCCACACGGTCAAGTGTCAGTAGCCGTGAGACTGGACCGCACATTCCACACCCTGATCCTCCTTCCTCCCACCATGCCGAGTGCCCGACCCGGACGTAACTGATCCCACACTTGGACACTCTGAAGAGCTGTTCATTTATCCATTCGTAGATTCTGGCATCTCGCCAGCTCCACTTGAAGTGGGTCATGAGGAGATCGTATGTACCGATGCCCAAATATTTGAGCAGCCACGGTCTCACGAAGACAACGGTGGGAACGTGTCTCAACAAGAGGTGGACGATGATGAGACACAATTGCCAGAAAGTCAGGTGGAGGACCAGGGTGCGGAAGTGGAAGACGACGTGGTGGATGACCCAGTATCTGACCCAACCTGGCAGGAGGACATGCAGAGCAAGGACAGCAGTGCACAGGGGGAGTTAGGTGTAGCATGATAACTGGAAGAAGCAGGGTGGTGACCGCAGGTAGAAGTCAGGCAACCGTTCCCTGGAACAACAACACGACAGAAGTTGCCAGTACAACTGTTAGGTCTTCCCGAGTCTGGCTGTTTTTTAAGGTGTCTGCAGATAATTCGAAAAAGGCCATTTGCAACACATGCCATGCCAGCATCAGCAGGGGTAGCAAAACTAGCAGCCTGACCACCACCAGCATGATCAGGCACATGTCAGCAAAGCACCCGACTTTGTGGGCTGTACACCAGAGTCCTTGAGCAGTGTCTGCGGGTGGCACCGCTGCGTCTTCCACTGTTGTGCGTGGAAGACAATCCCCAGTCCATATAGTGCATGCGAAGATGCCTTCTGTCCTTCACCTGTAGTTGCACAAGCAGAAATAGCACCATCATCAACCACGTCCTTGTCCCAGCGCAGCGTTCAGTTATCCATACACCAATCTTTGGAACGCAGGCGCAAATACGCTGCCAACGCCCCACATGCCACAGTTCTAAATGCACACATTTCGCGACTGCTTGCACTGGAAATGTTGCCTTTTAGGCTAGTGGAGATGGAAGCATTCCGCAACCTGATGGCGGCAGCTGTGCCACGTTACTTGGTCCCCAGCCGCCACTATTTTTCCCGGTTTGCCGTCCCCGCATTACATAGGCACGTGTCACAAAGCATCATACGTGCCCTTAACAACGCAGTTTCAGGCAAAGTCCACCTAACCACAGACACGTGGACAAGTGCTTGTGGGCAGGGCCGGTACATCTCGCTGACGGCATACTGGGTTAATATTCTGGAAGCCGGGACCCAGTCTGAGTTGGGACGGAACATGTCCTTCCGACACCAAGGATTGCAGGCCCTAACTCAGTCAGGATTTCACCCACAGTGTACAGCTCCGGAACATCATGCTCCTCAGCCTCTTCCTCCTCTTCCTCCACTTCACCCTCCACACCAGTACCAAGCTGGAAGCACTGCAGCACTGCCTCGGCTAAGCAGCAACAGGCTGTGCTGAAGCTAATATGCGTAGATGACAAACCCCACAATGCTGAAGAGTTGTGGACAGCTCTGAAACAGCAGGCAGATCACTGGGTCACACCGCTGAACCTACAGCCAGGCATGGTTGTGCGTAACAATGGCCGGAACCTTGTGGTGGTTCTAAGGCAAGGCGAGCTGACACATGTTACATGCGTGGCCCATGTGCTCAACCTCGTGGTTCAGAGGTTTCTTAAATCCTACCTGGAGCTGCTGTCGGATCTGCTCGTCAAAGTACGCCACCTGTGTGCCCATTTTAGAAAGTCACCTACTGCTTCTGCCACCCTTGCCAGCTTTCAGCGGCGTTTGCAGCCTTCGGCTCACAGACTGGTGTGTGATGTCCCCACGCATTGGAATTCCACACTGCACATGTTGGTCAGGATTTGTGAGCAGAAGAGGGCAGTTGTTGAGTACCAGCATCAACTAAGCCGTCGGTATACGGTTCAAACTCCACATATAAGACCTCAGGAGTGGACATGGATGTCTGACATATATACCGTCCTCCAAGACTTTGAGGACTCCACCAAGATGGTGAGCGGCAATGACGCCATCATTAGTGTCACCATCCTGCTTCTCTGTCTTCTAAAACGCTCTCTGCTCAAAATCAAAGACGATGCATTGCAGGCGGAGCACGATGAGTTGGAGCAAGAAACCGTACTGGGTGATTACACACAGCCCAGCCTCATCTCATACCAGCGCGCATTGGAGGACTATGACGAGGATGAACAAATAGAGCTACTGTCATGCGGAATTGACGGTAATACATGCACAACCGTCAGACCGTCAGTTCAGCGTGGATGGCCAGAGGAGAGGGGAGAGGAGGAGGAGGATGATGAGGCCAGCATGGACAGTCATGCTGTTGGTGAGGACTCTGAAGTCTTGCCTGTTAACAGTCTGGCGCACATGGCTGACTTTATGTTACGCTGCCTGTCTCGTGACCCTCGCGTTATCAACATCTTGGCGGACACTCATTACTGGTTGGTGACACTTTTAGACCCACGCTACAAGGAGAACTTTATTTCTCTTATTCCCGAGATGGAGAGATCTACAAAAATGCTGCAGTACCAGAAGGCCAAAGTCGCGGAATTAGTCAAAAAATTCCCTTCTGAAAACGCTAGTGGCAGAAGTCACAAATTCGGTGGACAACCAAGGCGTCCGGTCGAGAGAGGCACAAGTCCAATCCAGCAGAGGTAGGGGAACTCTCAAAGATCTGGGACACTTTTCTCAGCACCTCCCATACTCAGGCCTTGGGGTGTGGGGTAGTATTACAAGGACTCAAAGTTTGCGAAGATGCTGAGGGAGTACCTTGCCATTGTACAAAAGTGCTCCTAGACTCCTCTGTGCCTTATAATTAATGGGCATCCAAGCTAAACACGTGCAGGAATTGTCTCTCTACGCCTTGGAAGTCCTGGCCTGCCCTGCCGCTAGCGTTTTGCAAGAGCGTGTTTTTAGTGCCGCAGGTGGAATTATTACTGATAAATGCCCCCGCCTGTCAACTGAAAATGCTGACAGACTGACTCTGATCAAGATGAACAAGGGTTGGATTGGGCCTGACTTCACCACACCACCACCAATGATAGCGGAATTTAAATTTTGTGCCAGTAAATTGCCATGCACCTCCGCACACCTACACATGGGTACACACTTCATGACTTTGGCTACCGGCTGTACTGCTACTCCTTTTCCTCATCCGCCACCATCAAATGATCAGTGCGACCGTGGTTCATGATGCCACGAAAACATAATTTTTTTACTTCATATTTATGATGATGATGACCCTAACTGTTCAAAAGTTAGGCAATAGTTTAATGTATACCCCCAGGGGTAAATGTTCTCCTTTGTAATGGGAACAATATTTAGAGGCTCTCCTCCATGTTTCTTTCCAGGGGCATTGAAGTGCCTCACATTTTTTGGCAGCCCTGCCTAGGGCAATACTACGAAAAGACCCACTTCCTTAAAATGGGCACAATATTTAAAGAGGCCTTCATGTTCGTCTCTTCCCAGGGGCATTGGGGTGCCTCCCGATTTTTGGCTGCCATGCCTAGGGCAATACTAGAAAAACTCACTTCCTTATAAGGGCATATAATTTAAAGAGGCCCTCATGCAGCCTCTATCCTGGGGCATTGGGTGCCTCCATTTTTGGCTGCCCTGCCTAGGGCAATACTACAAAAGAACCCACTTCCTTAAAATGGGCACAATATTTAAAGAGCCTTCATGATGTCTCTTTCCCAGGGGCATGAAGTGCCACACAATTTTGCAAACAAAAAAAAGATCCCTTCTTAAAATCCATAAAAACTCTACATGCACCCTCTATCCAGGGGCATCAGAGTACCTCCCAATTTTTGACTTCCCTGCCTAGGGCTATACTATAAAAGACCCACTTCCTTTAAATGGGCACATTATTTAAAGAGGCCCTCATGCACGTCTCTTTCCTGGGGCATTGTGGTACCTCCCAATTTTTGGCTGCCCTGCCTAGGGCAATACTACAAAAGACCCACTTCCTTAAAATGGGCACATTATTTAAAGAGCCCTTCATGTACGTCTCTTCCCAGGGGCATGGGAGTACCACACAATTTAAAAAAAAAAAATCCTTCATGTAATCCAAAAAACTTACATACACCAACTCTGTCTCACAAGTGGGTATGAGCCCTTAATATTTTCTCCAGGAAAATCCATTTTGGTTTCATTTTGTAATGTTTTCTTGACAGTCCGTAAAAGTGGCGTAATAGTCTGACAACATTGTTGACAGCAGTGACCTTGGAGTCTGAAATGCTTACAGGGGTCTTCCCCATGCTGTTCCCATGTAATTTCAGCACTGTTCTGATACTTTTGTGACATTTTAGGGTTTACCCATGCTGCCGGGGGTCATGTCAGAAAAATACTCGGGTCTCCCATAGGATAACATTGGTCTCGGTGCTTGGGCCGAGTACACGAGTATCTTGGGATGCTCGGCCCGAGCTTCGAGCACCCAAGTATTTTAGTACTCGCCCATCTCTAATGAACACCCTTGCCTTCTTTTATTGCTTTCCTCAACTCATTTAAGTATTTTCAGTTCTCCACAGACCACTACCATTATGCAATTTGTTCCATTAGCTTATCTTAGGGCCTGCTTTACACACACCAACTTCTGTGTCCAATTCTGAACAGATCTCTGGTTGCAGTGAAATCATGGACACATTATTCCATTTTGTGGCTGTGTACAAATGATACAATGTGTCCATGATTTCACTGCAACCAGAGATCTGTCCAGATGTTGGTCACAGAAGTTGGTGTGTGTAAAGCGGCCCTTAGACTTTTAGTTTAAATTCCTCAGGCCCATGTCTTCCTCCCCAGCCTGACTCTGGTTTACGTCACCTGTCGCATTTACATAACATCTAAAACTGTTGTTTTTTGGGTTTTTTTTGTTTCATTTGCTTATGTATATGTATGTGTCTTCAGAATTTGTGTCATTACTAGCCTGAGGAAGGGACCGCAGTGTCCCGAAGTTTGCTATTTTACCATCTTTTCAGTTAGCCATTAAAAGGTATCAACCACTGAGGACGCTCAGATTCCAATATATTTTTCTATCTACTGGCTAACACGGTACACACATGTTTTACCTTCTAAATATTTAAGGGAATTTAAACAAAAACAGAAAACATGGATTTTTTGTAAAAAAAAAAAAAAAAAACTGGTGCCACACCTGTCCACAAGTTGTTTGTGGCATTGCTGCTATATTCATTAATTTCAATTAATTGAAGTGGTGAACTGTGTCTAGGCCTCTGTGCCTTCAGAGACAACACATTACTTATATAGAGCACACACCAGTACAAGGTGATGAGCTGAGTAAAACCCGTGTTGCTGTTTAATCAAGCAACCAAGGAATAGTCTCAGATCGGTCCATATATATTATAAACGATTTATTTTGGTGTACGCATTTTCCTCAGGACAAATCATATGTTATTCTTTGTCACACATAGTAACATGGCCGGCTACAGGAGCTTCTTCTAGTTGTAGGGATAAAATAAAGAACGTCAAGAAATCCCCTCTTCCTTTTCTTCCACCATCTGTGTCTACCATATTACCAACTACTACTAAGCATCTTGGAGGCTGTCAGAATCGGCTATCGTAAGACATTCCAGACACCAGGAAGAGTCAAATCTCCCAGCCATAACTTGCCTGAAATTGACCCGAAACATGCTATTCTATAAAGTTTCTTCATTCATGGGAACAAGGAATGGGAAGAGAGAGAAACAGAGAACAAGTGGAGAAAAGAGCTAGTAGAGGTTTAGAATGGGTGTGAATGTGATGCGGCTACACTTAAAATTAGCAGATTTTCACATCACAATTGATGCTCTTCCCAGAGTTTGCACACACTGAACAATGATCACAATGATAAATTTCCCCTCTGTAATGATGCTTTAAATCGAAGTCCCCAGCCTTCCAGCTTACATTCGCCTTCCGCCATCTTCATCTTTTTTCAAGTAGCGCTTCGGTCAGTTTACTTGCAATTTGTATTATATAAAAGAAAAGGGGTAGACAAGGCGCAATGGGTTAAACTGTTTGTAGGAAGTGTAAGTGCAGTGTAAGAACTGCACTCCTTAGGCTGGTTTCACACTACGATATTTGCAAATCCGATGTTGTCCGATAAAAATCGGACAGCATCGGATCCGAATTTGGCCCCATGCATCCCTATGGGCATCGGACCGAATCGGATGTGCATTAAATGCCATCCGATTTGGTCCGATCCGATTCTGTCAGATTTTATTATCGGTGCAAAAATCGGAGCCTGCACCGATTTTTGCACCGAAAATAAAATCTGACAGACTTGGATCAGACCAAATCGGATGGCATTTAGTGCACATCCGATCTGACCTGATCCCTATAACATGGGGCCCTATGGAGAAGGGTCCGAGGAAACATCTGATGTCTCCTCGGACCCGAGTTTAGTGTACTGAGCATGCTCAGTACATGCTAAATACACTAAACCTATTGTGTGCCGCCTAATTTAACTTCTGCAATGTATATACATACATTGCAGAAGTTAAATATAAGTTAAAACAAGTGTTTAAAATAAAAAATCTTTATTCTCACCTGCCAGCGCTCCCTCGGCGTCTCCAGCTGCAGCCGCTCGGTAACAGGACCTGTGATGATGTCAGAACCCGATCAGCTGATCGGGTCACATGACCGGTTACCGCGGTAACCGCTGACGCTTTTGACGTCATCACAGGTCCTGTACACCCGATCGGCTGCAGCTGGAGACGCCGAGGGAGCGCTGGAAGGTGAGAATAAACATTTGTTATGTTACAATGACAGCAGAGGGGACATGAGGGGGGCCATGAGAGGGGAGAGGGGACATGACAGAGGACATGAGAGGGGACAGGAGGGGGGACAGCAGGGGACATGAGGGGGGACATGAGAGGGGACAGGAGGGGGGACAGTAAGGAGAGAGTAGGAGGACAGTAGGGGGACAGTAGGGCAAAACAGGGGGGCAGCAGGGGGACAGCAGGAAGACAGCAAGATGACAAGAGGCAGAGAGGAGGGGGAGCTAGGTGACAGCCCAAACTGATCCTGCAAAAAGTAGGATTCGGATGCCTATTTGGCATCCGATTGCAGTGATCAGTTTGGATCCGATGCTGACCGATTTTCAATCGGACAGCATCGGATTTAGCAAAATCGTTATGTCAAAGTAGCCTAGTGCAGAAATGGCAAGCTCTGTGCAGATGTAGCAGGCTCTGTGTAGGCTGGTGCAGATGTTACAAACTCCAGGGTGAAACAACATGCCACTGATACGATACATGGAAAAGGATAAAGGGACAAAGGCAAGCCAAAGTTCAGGGCAAGGGCACCTAAGGACTAGCATCAATATTAGTGCCTGAAGAAATTGATCAGGCACCACCTTAATGGGGAAGATGCCTTACATAGACAGAGCCTCTCAGTAAGAGGTTGAGGGGCACTTCTGGTATAGGGCATACTGGCTCTTTAAATCTGAGGAGAAAGCAGTGAGCCACCTAAGCACACTTCTGGAAGCCCTGTTCAGAGGACGCAGGCTCCAAGAGTTGAAGAAAACAGACGAGGAGCAAAGAGGCATCACAGAACAATAGGCTTAAGTGCGGAGGACATAGCACTGAAATGGGAAGACCATGTGCGACCAAAGGGCACCAGTAATCCTGCTCAGTGGAGACCGGCCTTGTAGCCACAGAGGAACAAGCCGACTGTACGAAGCTGCATGATGGGCACTAGTCCCCCTTCCAAGTGTAGACCGGTCCTGTGACCAGGGACAGGATACAAACACAAGACTTCCAAATGGTAAAAGGTCTTATCCAAAGACCTTAGTATCCCAGTTTCAACAGTGCATAAAGTTATTAAGATGTTTGCCAAGCATGGAACCATCAAGATTCTCCCTACTTATGGGAAAAGAGGAACATTAACAAGAGATGTCCCTGAAGGTTGGTGCGAATGGTGGACAAACACTACATCAAACATCCAAAGACCTAAAGTTTATCCTGGAACAGTCTGGGGTCATGGTTTAAATAGGGATGAGCGAGTAGTGAAAAGTGCATAATCGTTACATACGTAATGAATAGTTTATAATACTTGTATATTCGTTCTGAATAGCGAGTACAATGCAAGTCAATGGGAAACGCAAGTAATTTTCTGCTGGACCCAACAAAGAGGTCTAGGAGGGCTGTAAAAAGGCAGAAATGGATGATAACATGCTTAAACTGCATGGGATCAATATGCAGACATAATGTAGACTATGTCTGCATGTTGTTCTGCCATACAGCTGTCTGCTCTGAGTGACAGGACCTAGTAAAGATAGATAGACACACAGATGGATAGAGATAGATAGATAAATAGTAGAATAGATTGGGCTTACCAGTCTCCCGCTGCTGCTTCCGGGGCCGCCCATTAAGCTTCAATCATATTCTCTGCATTGATTGGCAGCAGCCAATCACAGACGCTCACACTCTGTGAGAGCGTCTGTGATTGGCTTTTGCAATCAGACCGCATTTACTCAATCTGAACAGTGATTGTGGTGGGTTGCTATACACATTAGTGTATGGCAACCAACCTGCCATCATAATACTTTAAATAAATAAATACATAAATAATTTAAAAAAAACGCATGAGCTTTGCAGTATTTTTCAATCTAGCCCAGTGAAAGCAGACAGCTGTGATCTGCCACCCTCAGCTGCGTAATTTTATCTTGGCTGGCAAAAAATAGTGTGGGCTCCACCCTATTTTTAATTGCCAGCCATGGTAAAACTAGGCAGCTGAGGGCTGGTATTCTCAGTGGAGTAAGGGCCCATTGTTTTAAGAATAGCAGCCCGTAGCCACTTCTAAAAATAGCTCATTCATCGTAGTGCCATTTCCAGGCACATTAGGAGGCTCTTCCAGTGTTCCTGGTGGCGGTGGCATGCTGGACAATAAGGCTTAATACCAGATTTCTATTGCCAGCTGGTATTAAGCCCTAAGATTCTTAATGTCAGGCCAAATTAGACCCGGTCATTAAGAATCTCAAATAAATGGTTAAAAAAAGACACAACACACAGACAAATAATTTTATTATAAATAAAACACATGAATCTACATATTCTACTATCTATCTATCTATGTATCTATCTAACTAGTATATAGAAATGAAAGGCAGCACTTCCTCCTGTTCAAGTTATGTGGGTTTATTGGTCATAGGACTGCGATGCTTCGGCATGCAGCCTTCCTCAAGCAGTGACAAACAACCAATGGTGCTCACATATAAATAGAACCCATACAAGGGGCTTTCAATAATGCAATTAATAACAATATACATCTCAATATCATCATAGTACAAATAATATTGTTACACAAAGTGTTACATAGTGTTCATAAAGTGCTACAGTGCTTAATAAAGTGTTTATACATATACTTTTATGACTCTACTGTAATAAAAAAAATCTTTTACTCCTTAATTAGTTTAACTGTGCACATGTGATACTTATCAACTTTTGAGGCTTGCCACGCCACTAATGTATGCATACATCTCTGCCACCATGTTATCGGCATTTCTCATATTCCAGCGCGCATGCCCAGTACAGAAAAAACATTCTATTACATTCGCGGTGTCATGTGACTCATTATCTTCTCGCGCACGCGCAATAACATCGCAAGATTCACGGGCACCGTCTTGCCACTCCTGCTTCTGCGCATTAGCGCTATAATGCCACCGTACATCCAGAAATGTACCCAGCATACTTAGATAGTAAATAGCCTTAATGGATGCAAATAACTGCTCGCAATGAATCTATATCGTATAATGTTATTAACTTAGGAGGTATATTACTTATTATAAACCTTATATCATAGTGAATATCCTTGGGGGATTAGAATGTCACCGTCCAGAGGACTAACCACAGTTAAGTGTGTTGGATAACCAAACACACAAATGAACATCATACCAGGTTGTAGTTAACCTACTCCCTAAGTATATGTCATTCTGTATAAATGACACCGTCCCCCTAACCACATATTGTGGTAATTGAAATCCTATTATAGCACAAGGATAATAATCCCTTCTCATAACATGCTCAATAGTAGTGATCAAACAACTCACAAAATAGCTCATAATCCTCCTTTATTACTAATGAGTCAAATATCAAACCACAAAAAAAAATTATATCATATACCTTATATACTCGCATATAAGCCGAGTTTTTCAGCCCAAAAATTGGGCTGAAAAGTCCCCCCCTCGGCTTATACGCGAGTCACTGTATACAGTGTATACAGTATATAGGCCCCTCCATCAGTATACAGGCTCCCCCAATCCTGTAAAGGATTAGATTATTATACTTATCCCTGCCGCTGTCCCTCTGCCGCTGTCCCGCCACCGCCATCGCGCTCTTCCGTCTTCATCCGGCTTCTTCCGGCTTCCTCCAGTGGGCGCAGGCAATGACGTCATTGTCTGTGCGCCAGAGAAGGAAGCCGGAAGACGCTGGATGAAGATGGAGGAGCGCGATGGCGGCAGCGGGACAGCGATAGCGGGACAGTTGCAGGGATAAGTATAATGATCCATTCCTTTACAGGATTGGGGGGGACCTTTATACTGATGGGGGGGCCTGTATATACCACTGGGGCTGCTGCTGTATACTACCAATGGGGCTGCTGCTGTATACTACCAATGGGGCTGCTGCTGTATACTACCACTGGGGCTGCTGTATATACCTCTGGGGCTGCTGTATACTACCACTGGGGCTGCTGTATATACCTCTGGGGCTGCTGTATACTACCACTGGGGTTGCTGCTGTATACTACCACTGGGGCTGCTGTATATACCTCTGGGGCTGCTGTACACTACCACTGGGGCTGCTGCTGTATATACCTCTGGGGCTTCTGTATACTACCACTGGGGCTGCTGCTGTATATAACTCTGGGGCTGCTGTATATACATCTGGGGCCGCTGTATACTACCACTGGGGCTGCTGCTGTATATACCACTGGGGCTGCTGCTGTATACTACCACTGGGGCTGCTGTATATACCTCTGGGGCTGCTGTATACTACCACTGGGGCTGCTGCTGTATATACCACTGGGGCTGCTGCTGTATACTACCACTGGGGAGGCTGCTGTATACCACATTGCTGGGGGCTGTATACTTGTGCTGGGGTCCACCCTCGGCTTATACACGAGTCAATAGGTTTTCCCATGTTTTGGGGGCAAAGTAGGGGGGTCGGCTTATACACGGGTCGGCTTATACACGAGTATATACGGTATAACACAGGGCAAAAAACGATATAAGAGAAGTGGTGAAAAGCATATCTTCGAGGCATGGAGAAGACCCCAATTCGTGTGCCTGTGTAAAAGATAATAAAAAGATATAATAAAAAAACTGTAAAAAACTGTTAATAAAATCTTATATATTCATAATTCATTTTTTTAGCACGAAGGATCTCAAACATAGGCAGTTAATTAAATCCATTTTTAAGAGGAATTACAAAAGGCTATGTATTTTATAATCCACGTTAAACCCATTTGGTTTTAATATATTTATTCTGTGGATCCACTCCAGCTCACGTCTTTTCAATAATTTCTGTCGATCCCCCCCCCGCGTCGCTGTATGGGAATCATATCAATCAGAATCTTAAATCCTTTTCCTTGTGTCCCATATCCATGAAATGCTTCGGGACTGGTAAATCACGTCTTTTTTTCCTTATGGTATGCCGGTGATGCGCAATTCTTGTTTAAAAATCCCATGTCGTCTCACCGACATACCATAAGGAACACGAACATTCCAGAATATAAACCACATATTCGGATGTACAAGTCAATAAACATTTAATATCATAACAAGTGCCTGTTACTGGGTGTGTAAAAGATGGCCCTTTTAGCATTAAGTTGCAGTTAATGCATGAAAGGCAAGGATAACAGCCTTTCCTTTTTGACCCTGTTAAGTATGTCTGTCCATCCCTTTTCATATTACCAATATCGG
>JARQOC010000003.1:243685681-243787166 GCA_033576535.1 Allobates femoralis
ATTACCAATATCGGAATGCATCAATTTGTCTCCCAAACTTTGATTTCGTCTATATGAGAAATGTGGGGGTTCTTTAAACTCTTTCGCTTGTGGGAGACATTTTCCCAACATATTCCAATGTCTCATTATTTTTACTACTTCCTCACTTTCTTCACTGTAAGTTGATACAAAAGGAAGTCTGTTCCCTCAACAAAATGTCTGACCTAGTAGTCTATCCACTTTTTCTTTCTGATATCCAAGTAAATATTTTGGGTAACCCCAGGGCCGCACCATCCATGAGGCGACATGAAGTGTCAGCCTCAGGCGGCGAGCTCTGCTGGTAGACATGGAGCGGCGTCTTCAGGAGCTGGTGGTAGTGCGGCCCCCTGCAGATGCCGCTCCTACAGTCCTGGCCGCCGACGCTGCGACCAGGCTTGGCGTATCTGGGGCTGCTGGCGGGGCATCTCCTGCCGCAGCGGCAGCGGCCGCGGTCTCCAAACACCAAACACCCCCCCCTCCAGTGTGGCAGTGTGAGCTGTGTGAGCGGCAGCGGCCGCGGTCTCCAAACCCCCCCCGCCCCCCCGTGCGGCTGTGTGAGCCGGCTGTGTGAGCCGGCTGTGTGAGCCGGCTGTGTGAGCGGCTGTGTGAGCCAGCTGTGTGAGCCGGCTGTGTGAGCCGGCTTCATGCTTCACTGTGCCTCGCGCTGACAGGACCTGTGATGATGTCAAAGGAAGGGAGGAGTCAGGCGGGTCACATGATCAGCTCCTCAGTATGCAGCCAGGACTCCACCATGGTGCTGGATGAGGTGAAGTTTATGTGTGGGGCTGAGGCTTTACAGTGTAAATTAATGTAGCAGAGCTGTGTATGTATGAGGTATATGGAGTGGAGCTGAGTGTTCAAGGTGTACAGAGTGGAGGTGCGTGTGTATGAGGTGTATGGAGTGAAGCTGTGTATGTACGAGGTGTGCGGAGCGGAATCGTGTGTGTATGAGGTGTGCGGAGTGGAGCCGAGTGTGTACGAGGTGTACAGAGTGGAGCCGTGTGTGTACGAGGTGTACGGAGCGGAGCCGAGTGTGTACGAGGTGTACGAAGCAGAGCAGAGTGTGTATGAGGTGTACAGAGTGGAGCCGTGTGTGTACGAGGTGTACAGAGTGGAGCCGAGTGTGTACGAGGTGTACGGAGCAGAGCAGAGTGTGTACGAGGTGTACGGAGCAGAGCCGAGTGTGTACGAGGTGTACGGAGCGGAGCCAAGTGTGTACGAGGTGTACGGAGCAGAGCCGAGTGTGTATGAGGTGTACGGAGCAGAGCCGAGTGTGTATGAGGTGTACGGAGCAGAGCCGCGTGTGTACGAGGTGTACAGAGCGGAGGCGTGTGTGTACGAGGTGTATAGAGTGAAGCCACGTGTGTACATTGTGGAGCTGAGAGTGTACAAGGTGTACGGAGCGGAGCTGCGTGTGTACGAGACATACGGAGCGAAGCAGAGTGTGTACGAGGTGTACGGAGCAGAGCCGAGTGTGTACGAGGTGTACGGAGCGGAGCCGAGTGTGTACGAGGTGTACAGAGTGGAGCCGTGTGTGTACGAGGTGTACAGAGTGGAGCCGAGTGTGTACGAGGTGTACGGAGCAGAGCAGAGTGTGTACGAGGTGTACGGAGCAGAGCCGAGTGTGTACGAGGTGTACGGAGCGGAGCCGAGTGTGTACGAGGTGTACGGAGCAGAGCAGAGTGTGTATGAGGTGTACGGAGCAGAGCCGAGTGTGTATGAGGTGTACGGAGCAGAGCCGCGTGTGTACGAGGCGTACAGAGCGGAGGCGTGTGTGTACGAGGTGTATAGAGTGAAGCCACGTGTGTACATTGTGGAGCTGAGAGTGTACAAGGTGTACGGAGCGGAGCCGCGTGTGTACGAGGCGTACGGAGCAGAGCCGTGTGTGCGAGGCTTTCGCAGCGGAGCCCAGTGTGTACGAGGTGTACGAAGCGGCGCCACGTGTGTACGAAACGGAGCCACGTGTGTACGGTGTGTACAGAGCGAAGTCATATGTGTACGAGGTGTACAGAGCAGAGCCACATGTGTACAACGTGTACGGAGCAGAGCCGCTTGTGTATGAGGTGTACAGAGCAGAGCCGCTTGTGTACGAGGTGTATGGAGCAGAGCTGCTTGTGTACAAGGTGTACGGAGCAGAGCCGCTTGTGTACGAGGTGTACGGAGCAGAGCCGCTTGTGTACGAGGTGTACGGAGCAGAGCCGCTTGTGTACGAGGCGTACGTGGTGTACGGAGCTGAGTGTGTACTAGGTGTACGGAGCGGAGCCATGTGTGTACCAGTGGTGGCCCCCCCGAGCATGCCGCTCCTATAGTCCCGGCCGCCTCTGCCGGCAGCATTCTTCTCCCAAGTCCTTGCCACCGCTGTCCACCCCTCTGCAGCTCAGCACGGCGGGGAACAATGATGTCATCACTTAGCGCCGCTGTGCTGAGACGTGCAGAGCGGCAGAGGAGATGCTGAGGAGAAGAGGTATTTACTTTTTATTTTTTTAATAGTTTTTTTTAGTGAGTACACTGATGGGAAACTATGTAATGTACAATATAATATAGGACAATGGGGGTGCAATATACTATATGGAGAACTATTGTGGCCCATTATATTATATGGAAGACTATGGGGGTGCATTATACTATAAGGAAGGCTATAGGGGATGCATTATACTATATGGAGGACTATGAGGGTGCATTATACTATATGGAGGACTATGGGGGTCCAATATGCTGTATGGAGAGCTATGGGAGTGCAGTATGCAATATGGGGGTGCATTATGCTATATGGAGGACTGTGGGGGTTCATTATGCTATATGGAGGACTGTGGGGTGCATTATACTATTTGGAGGACTGTGGAGGTGCATTCATCTATATGGTGGACTGTGGGGGTGATTATTCTATATGGAGGACTGTGGGGCTGCATTATTCTATATGGAGGACTGTGGGGTGCATTATTCTCCATGGATGAGTGTGGGGGTGCATTATTTTATATCAAGTACTGTGGGGGTGAATTGTTCTCTATGGAGTTCTGTGGGGTGCAATATGCTATTTGGAGGACTACGGGGTGCAATATACTATATGGAGGACTGTGGGGGTGCGTTTTTCTATATCGAGTACTGTGGGGGGTGCATTCTATTTTATAGAAGACTATGGGGGTGCATAATATATGGAGGAATGCGGTATACTATGTGGAATACTATGGGGGTGTATTATATTATATGGAGCAAATTATACTATTTGGAAGCCATTATAATATTTGGAGGGCTCTGTGGGAGGCATGATAATACTTGGAGGCTACAAGGGAGCCTTTATACTTTATGAAGGGCTATTTGAGGGCTGTGTTGGGGGCCATTATACTGTACATAGGTCCATTTTACTACATGGAGGGCTGGGCGGTGGTCATAGTTGGGGATCATGCTGTACTGGGGTAGTTGCAGGAGGTGCAGTAGGGTCATCATACTGTGCGTGTGGAGGAATGCACTGTGGGGGATCATACAGTGTTTGTGGGGCACTTTTGTTGGCATCACACTTTAGAGGGGCAAAGAAAGGGGAATCTAGGGGCTTCAGTAGGAGGAAAATTACTTTGTAAAGGCTGACATATTGTGAGAGATGTACCTATGTGACCCAGCCAAATATTGCTTTTGTTGGGGGGTGCCCAATTAGAACTTCTGCTATGGGGCCCTATGATTTCTATGATGCAGGATGCATTGTCCCTCTGCTGCAGGACTGATTGGCCATAACTTAGGCTGGTTTCAGATTTGCATTTGTGTCTGCATGCGCAGGGCATGCAAACGCAGGGCAAACGCTGCCATACTGATGTGAACGCAGAGGAGATTCTCATCAGTATGGTGCTCGGCCAGCCAATCAGTGATCTCGACGGCGGCCGGGAGGCGGAGATCTGTGGCGGAGATCCTCCACCTCCCAGCCGCCGCCGACGAAATTTCAATGTGATCCGCAGCGTTCTCCTGCGCTGCCATGCGGAGGACAGTGCGGATCCATTGAGATCCATGCATTGTTTGTGCACTCGCGGGCACTTGCTGATAAAACAAGCACCTGTGAACGCACAAAAAATGCAACATGTTGCATTTGGAGGGCGGAGGAGGGCGTATAAATTATGCGCATCCAAACGGAATCGTTCCCATGTTAAACATAGGAACGCAGCGTTTGGCTGCGTTCTGTTACGCTTGCGTTCCGAATGCAAATGTGAAACCACCCTTACACACCAGGTCCAGTGCTGCCCCTCGGTACATTCAGGCATCCAGCCATGTTTCTCCTGAGCAGCGGTTGGTCGGTGGTGCTCTTCCCCCTTCCTGCTACCATATGCTTTGCTCAACCCAATAGGAAGGACCCTGTTATTAATTACATAAAGACAGCCCCGTGTGTGGCGTTTGTGATTGGCTAAGCAATTTGGGAGTAAGTGTGGTCTGTTGGATGGAGAAGAAGCGCCATTTTACCAACTTAGTGCAGTGGCGGCTTGTTGATGCTCAGACTGCAGGTCTTTACCTGTGTTGTGTGGAAGGTGCGGCATGGCGACTTGTCTGAATATTCAGTGCCAGGCAGCGGTCCAGAGTTTTGCAGGCGTGTGCCAGAGGTTGGCAATCAGTTCTGCCTGCAGGACCACGGCTCTGCCAGTTGTCATTATGTGTCTAAATGCTTGTGCCAAGCTGCCATTGCCATTAATGATCCTTGTTCTGGATTCTTCTGTGTGGTTCTTGTATGTGCGTGTGATGGTGCAGACATCTTTGTGTGGAGATCTTTTTTTCTGTTTCAGTAAACTAAAATGTCCACTATTTTGCTCATTTTTACAGGATAAATATAAATCTGTAGGAACCAGATTTATTTTTATCAATTAAAATTTTTTTCTAGCGGGTGGGGGGGGGGGGCGCCGTTTTGCAGTTCGCCTCAGGCAGCAGAGAGGCTAGGTTCACCCCTGGGTAACCCCTTTCGGCAAACCTGGTTATCATTTTGTTAAGAGCTTCTTTCTGATCCAATTCTTGGCCTATAATTTTTTTCACTCTAACCAGTATTCTTTGGATGATGGCTATTATACAATAATAGATCATTCCTATCTGTTCCTTTTAAACTCATTATTATGATACAAAACCAGCACATCAAGAAATTGCAACGATGTTTTAGAGAATACAAGTGTAGACTTAATTGTTTCATCAATCATGTTCAGAAACTGATGGAACTCATTCAGGGCCTGTTCAGAACCAGTCCAAATGAGGAAGACATCGTCTATGTATCTCCACCACGTAGCCACAAGACCAAAGTGGTGGGACACATAGACGAAGTCTTCTACAAGAACTCGCATTACAATATTAGCATACGGGGGTGCCATATCAGCGCCCATTGCCTTACCTCTACACTGTAAAAAAAATCACCAAACAAAAAATAACTATTTTTCAATACTAGTTCAAGAAGCTCAAGGGTTAAACTACAAGCTTCTGTTGAAATGTTTGTTTCGATTAGCTTTTTGCTTAATGCCGCCAAACCCCTCTCATGGTCAATGGAGGTGTAAAGCGACACAACATCAAATGGCGCTAGTATCACTTCACCGCTCACTGACAATTAATTTAATTTGCGTAAAAAATCACCAGTATCCCTGATCTACGATTCTGCTTCTCTAGCGATGGGATTTAAAACCTTATCTAGGAAGATTCCAATGTTGGAAAGAATAGAATTAGTTCCAGAAACTATTGGACAACCAGACCAGAGACTTGTGGAACTTCGGACGTACAGTACATATAGTACTGGCGTACTGGGATGTTTTATAGCCATGAAATCGAAAAGGTCCTGATTAATTATTTTTTTATCTAATGCCATTTTCAGGACAATTCTGATTTTTCTTGCTATATCAAATTTTGGATCCTTACCAAGTCCTAGTACACCCCCGGGTCCCCCAACTGTCTCTTTATCTCTTTAATATAATTGACCTTGTCCATGACAACCACAGCTCCACCTTTATCCACCTTTTTAATAACTATACTGTTGTCATGGACAAGGTCATGGAGAGCTTCCATTTCCTTCACTTTCATATTTGTTTTTTTTCAAAAACCCTCCATTAGTTTCACTTCTCAACCTGTCAATACCATGTATTGACCACAGTTATGTAGGAATCAATCACTGGTGAATTTATTGGGGGTATATAATTATTCTTCTTCCTCAACCCTAAAGCCAACATATCAAACTCACTAGTTATATTTTTGGTACATTGTTCTTTAGTACTAAACCATTCTTTCCATTTCAATGATCTGAAAAAGTATTGTAAATCTAAGTAATTACAAGTAAGTAATAAAGGAGGATTATGAGCTATTTTGTGAGTTGTTTGATCACTACTATTGAGCACACTATGTGAAGGGATTATTATCCTTGTGCTGTAATAGGGTTTCAATTACCACAATATGTGGTTAGGGGGACGGTGTCATTTATACAGAATGACATATACTTAGGGAGTAGGTTAACTACAACCTGGTGTGATGTTCATTTGTGTGTTTGGTTATCCAACACACTTAACTATGATTAGTCCTCTGGGCGGTGACATTCTAATCCCCCCCAAAGATATTCACTGTGATGTAAGGTTTATAATAAGTAATATACCTCCTAAGTTAATAACATTATACGATGTAAATTTATTGGGAGCAGTTTTTTGCATCCATTAAGGCTATTTACTATCTAAGTATGCTGGGTACACTTCTGGGTGTACTGTGGCTTCATAGCGCTAATGCGCAGAAGCAGGAAAGCATGAGTGGCAAGATGGCGCCCGTGAATCTCGCATGCGTGAGAAGATAATGAGTCACATGACACTGCGGATGTAATAGAATGTTTTTTCTGTACTGGGCATGTGCACTAGGATATGAGAAACGCCGAGAACATGGCGGCAGCGATGAATGCATATAGTAGTGACGTGGCAAGTCTCAAAAGTTGATAGGAATCACATGTGCAGAGTTAAACTAATTAAGAAGTAAAAGCTTTTTTTAAGTACAGTAGAGCACTGTAGCACTTTATGAGCACTATGTAACACTTTGTGTAAAAATATTATTTGTACTATTATGATATTGAGATGTATATTGATATTAATTGCATTATTGAAAGCCCCTTGTATGGGTGCTATTTATACGTGAGCATCATTGGTTGTTTGTCACTACTTGAGGAAGGCTTCATGCCAAAACCTCGCAGTCCTAGGACAAATAAACCCACATAACTTGAACTGGAGGAAGTGCTGCCTTTCATTTCTATATACTATCTGAAGGATAGGAGGGCTCTGCACCCGACCTAAGAAGCTGTACAGTTTTGTTTTTCTGTTTATCTATCTATCTATCTATCTATCTATCTATCTATCTATCTATCTATCTACATGAAAAAAATCCTTGCAGCCTCCATATGGCTTGTAGCACTTGTACATCATTGGTAGTAGCTGTGTGCTGCAAGGATTTTTGTCATGTTATTTTTTTCATGTTATTTGACTCTGCATCTTTGCTTGCACCAGTTCACACTAGTCTGTTGAGTGCTGTGCAGTTTTTCTTGTTATTTATTATATGGAGTTGCAGGCTCCTTTGCTGCAATGTGCACCCTCATTAACCTACAGGTGATCGAGGGTATAGATGGTGTCTGCCCACTGAAAAGTGGGGGGTGGACAAGGAGAATAGGGATATTAGAGTAGGACTCATCATGCCTGAAGTCACTTTGTCGCAGTTGATGAGCAAACAGACATTGGCCAATGCTTGTACTAAGAACTTCAGAATTAAAAGATAGATTATTGAGTTTTTTGAAAAAACGTAAGTTTTTAAACTTTTTCCTCAAACACATATGGCTTGTAGCACTTGTACATCATTGGTAGTAGCTGTGTGCTGCAAGGATTTTTTTCATGTTATTTGACTCTGCATCTTTGCTTGCACCAGTTCACACTAGTCTGTTGAGTGCTGTGCAGTTTTTCTTGTTATCTATCTATCTATCTATCTATCTATCTATCTATCTATCTATCTATCTACCTATCTATCTATCTATTTATCTATCTGTCTATCTATCTTCACTATGTCCTTTCACACAGAGCAGACAGCTGTATGGCAGAACACCATGCAGACATGGTCTACATTATGTCTGCCTACTGTTCCCATGCAGTTTGAGCATATTATCATCCATCTCTGCCTTTTTACAGCCTCCCCTCAGACCTCATCGCATATTTGGTTAGAGCGTCTTTTTTTCCTTTGGTTATACTGCGCCTGCCAATCACAGTAATGCCATTATCAAAGAAGAATGTGACATTACTATGAAACGATCCCCGCATGTTTATTTGCTGAAATTCAGTCAGAAAACATGCTAGGCAGCTCACTCAAATATCACAAATACAATTAAAAACACTGGCAGAATACAGAGTAGCCCGAATACCTTAATATCCATGTGAGTAATAAAGTACATTCACTCATTATTAGGTTTCAACATGTACCATATGCTGCACTTTAAACCAAGCAGAGGTTTATGGGTGAAGGTGAAAGAAGAAAGCATTGCTTAAGATAAGACATAAAAAGGAATGACTGATCTTTACCAAGGAGTTCCTGAGTACCTTGACAAACCACAATCCTTCTGGGAAAATGTTCTGCAGATAGAAGAAACAAAAAGAGATGTTTTTAGCAATGCAAATCAACAGTTTTTTTTTACAGATGGCACAATGAATGGTGAAGGATCCATAATGCTGTGGGGTTACTTTTCTGCGTCTGGTGCTGGAGGCCTTGACAATATCCCAGGAATCATAAAATCAGTGAACTATCGAGAGATTTTAGAGCAAATTGTCCTACCCAGTTTAAGAAAACGTGGTTTCAGGTGAAGGGCAGACATGGTGGCTCAAGTGGTTAGCACTGCAGCCTTTGCAGCACTGGGGTTCTAGGTTCAATTCCCACCAAGGACAACATCTGCAAAGAGTTTGTATGTTCTACCTGTGTTTGCATGGGTTTCCTCCCACATTGCAAAGACATACTGATAGGATGTATAGATTGTGAGCTGCCATAGGGACAGCATTACTGATGTATGTAAAGTGCTATGGAATTAATAGCGCTATATAAATGAATACCGTATATACTCGTGTATAAGCTGACCCGTGTATAAGCCGACCCCCCTACTTTTGCCCCCAAAACCTGGGAAAACCTAGTGACTCGTGTATAAGCCGAGGGTGGACCCCAGCACAAGTATACATCCCCCAGCAGTGTGGTATACAGCAGCCTCCCCAGTGGTAGTATACAGCAGCAGCCCCAGTGGTATATACAGCAGCAGCCCCAGTGGTAGTATACAGCAGCCCCAGAGGTATATACAGCAGCCCCAGTGGTAGTATACAGCAGCAGCCCCAGAGGTATATACAGCAGCAGCCCCAGTGGTAGTATACAGCAGCAGCCCCAGTGGTATATACAGCAGCAGCCCCAGTGGTAGTATACAGCAGCCCCAGTGGTAGTATACAGCAGCAGCCCCATTGGTAGTATACAGCAGCAGCCCCACTGGTATATACAGGCCCCCCCATCAGTATACAGGCCCCCCCATTACTGCCGCAATCCTGTAAAAGAATACATTAATATACTTATCCCTGCCGCTGTCCCGCTACCGCTGTCCCGCCGCCATCTCGCTCCTCCGGCTTCATCATGCGTCTTCCAGCTTCCTCCTCGGGCGCACAGACAATGATGTCATTGCCGGCGCCCACCGGAGTAAGCCGGAAGAAGCCGGATGAAGCCGGAGGAGTGCGATGGCGGCGGCGGGACAGCGGCAGGGATAAGTATAATAATGTATTCTTTTACAGGATTGCGGCAGTAAGGGGGGGGCCTGTATACTGATGGGGGTGGGTGGCCTGTATACTGTATACAGTGTATACAGTATACAGTGACTCGCGTATAAGCCGAGGGGGGGACTTTTCAGCCCTATTTTTGGGCTGAAAAACTCGGCTTATACGCGAGTATATACGGTAGATTATAATCATTATTTATATTAAGATCATGGGTGCTTCAGCAAAACAATGACCCAAAGCACGCATCCAAAATTACACAGGAATGGTTGAAAATGAAAAAATGGACTGTTTAAAAAAGGATAATGCATGATCTGTTCAATACAATAGGAGTTTTTATCTATCTTCCCCTGATTAATACACATATATGTATGCAGCCCTGTGTGTAAAAATGATTGCCCCTAGACCTAATAACTGGTTGGGCCACGCTTAGCAGCAACAACTGAACAATTAAGCATTTGTGATAACTGGCAATCAGTCTTTTACAGTTGTCCGGAGGAATTTTGGGAACTCATCTATGCAGAATTGTTGTAATTCAGCCACATTGGAGGGTTCCTGAGTACGCTTGACACCCTATATGTGGTGGAAAATTACTGTGTGCACAGCAGGGCTCAGAAGGGCAAGAGCTGCTTTAGCACCAATCATGGCTGGATCACAGTGTTTTAGCCATTTTCAGTGGTTGAAACATTATAATCATTGTGATTGGCTATTCAGAATTGTACAGCTATTCACATCGATAGTAGTTGAGGGCGAGGGTGAATCCATTCCCCCCCTCCGAGGTCAAGTTCTGGTATCCTGCTTCTAGAATGTGCAGACACTGGAGTGTGATTGTGATTTTGCCATGATGTTCCTATATGTCTAAAGTTGGTATGTAACACAGATCTTAGACGTACAGGAATGTCCAAGGTTGGGGGGGGGGCGCTATCATTTTTTGCCCTCATGGCCACATAGGCTTGGATTTCTTTTTTCCTTAATAATTACATATATAAACTGCATTTTGGGTTTACCTGTGTTATCTTTATCTAATATTTAAGTTTGTTTGGTGATCGGAAACATTTAAGTGTGACACACATACAAAAAATCTGAATTCAGGAGGGGGGCAAGCAATTTTTCACACCACTGTATATATAGATATTTAGAGATAGATAGATAGATTTTTTATATAGATAGATAAAAAGAAAAAAAAAGAAAGAAAAAAGATAAGGCCGCACAAAAAAAAAATCAAGTAATGGTGCAAAAAATCCTTCAAGGTAATGTCAAAACCTTCATTGGCAGGCGCAGTATAACCAAAGGAAAAAAAGACCAACCAAATATGCGATGAGGTCTGAGGGGAGGCTGTAAAAAGACAGAGATGGATGATAATATGCTCAAACTGCATGGGAACCATAGGCAGACATAATGTAGACCATGTCTGATAGATAGATAGATAGATAGATAGATAGATAGATAGATAGATAGATAGATAGATAGATAGATAGATAGATAGATAGATAGAGTTGAAGCCAAAAGTATTGACACCCCTGTAATTCTGTCAGATAATACTCAGTTTCTTCCTGAAAATGATGGCAATCACAAATTCTTTGGTATTATTATCTTCATTTAATTTGTCTTCAATGAAAAAACACAAAAGAGAATGAAGCAAAAAGCAAAACATTGATCATTTCACACAAAACTGCAAAAATGGGCCAGACAAAAGTATTGGCACCCTCAGCCTAATACTTGGTTGCACAACCTTTAGCCAAAATAACTGCGATCAACCGCTTCCGCTAACCAGCAATGAGTTTCTTATAATGCTCTGCTGGAATTTTAGACCATTCTTCTTTGGCAAACTGCTCAAGGTCCCTGATATTTGAAGGGTGCCTTCTCCAAACTGCAATTTTTAGATCTCTCCACAGGTGATTCAGGTCTGGACTCATTGCTGGCCACCTTAGAAGTCTCCAGTGCTTTCTCTCAAACCCTTTTCTAGTGCTTTTTGAAGTGTGTTTTGGGTCATTGTCCTGCTGGAAGACCCATGACCTCTGAGGGAGACCCAGCTTTCTCACACTGGGCCCTACATTATGCTGCAAAATTTGTTGGTACTCTTCAGACTTCATAATGCCATGCACACAGTCAAGCAGTCCAGTGCCAGAGGCAGCAAAGCAACCCCAAAACATCAGGGAACCTCCGTCACGTTTGACTGTAGGGACCGTGTTCTTTTCTTTGAATGCCTCTTTTTTTCTCCTGTAAACTCTATGTTGATGCCTTTGCCCAAAAAGCTCTACTTTTGTCTCATCTGACCAGAGAACATTCTTCCAAAACGTTTTAGGCTTTCTCAGGTAAGTTTTGGCAAACTCCAGCCTGGCATTTTTATGCCTCGAGGTAAGAAGTGGGGTCTTCCTCGGTATCCTACCATACAGTGCCATTTCATTCAGACGCCGACGGATAGTACGGGTTGACACAGTTGTAGCCTTGGCTTGAACTTGTTTGGATGTTAGTCGAGGTTCTTTATCCACCATCCGCACAATCTTGTGTTGAAATCTCTCGTTAATTTTTCTTTTCCGTCCACATCTACGGAGGTTAGCCACAGTGCCATGGACTTTAAACGTCTTGATGACACTGCGCACGGTAGACACAGGAACATTCAGGTCTTTGGAGATGGACTTGTAGCCTTGAGATTGCTCATGCTTCCTCACAATTTGGTTTCTCAAATCCTCAGACAGTTCTTTGGTCTTCTTTCTTTTCTCCATGCTCAATGTGGTACACACAAGGACACAGGACAGAAGTTGAGTCAACTTTAATCCATGTCAACTGGCTGCAAGTGTGATTTATTTATTGGCAACACCTGTTAGGTGCCACAGGTAATTTACAGGTGCTGTTAATTACACAAATTAGAGAAGCATCACATGATTTTTCTTATAGTGTCAATACTTTTGTCCACCTCCTTTTTTATGTTTGGTGTGGAATTAGATCCAATTTGGATTTAGGACAATTCTTTTGTGTTTTTTCATTGAAGGTAAATTAAATGAAGATAATAATATCAAAGAATTTGTGATTGCAATCATTTTCATGAAGAAACTGAGTATTATCTGACAGAATTGCAGGGGTGTCAATACTTTTGGCCAGAACTGTAGATAGATAGATAGATAGATAGATAGATAGATAGATAGATATAGATAGATAGATAGATAGATAGATAGATAGATAGATAGATAGATAGATCCAAAAAAACAGGCAGCATATCCAAAATTAGAAAAAAAAGTGGACAGTTTTTAACTCAGCTCTTAGTGGTACAACATTTCTGCTCACTTGAAGCCTTCAAGTGAGCCAAAACGATGTACCAAAACGATGTACCACTAAGGCTGGCTTCACACCACGATGTGATCCGGTCCGGGGCTGTCCGGGATGACCCTGACAGCCCGGACCAGATCAGCACACAGAACCGGAAGGCCAAATGTGCATGGAGCTAGCCGTGGTCCTGAAACAACAGCGACGTGCAGCCGCCAGTGTCCGGCTCCTGGATCCTCCCGGTCCTGGGCAATCCGGCCCCATAAGCATCATTTTTGTGTCCGGAGAGAATAATCCGAATTCTACCGGATTTTCCCGGAGTGATAAAACCGGATGGCATAGAGCTGCCATCCGGCCCCATAGGCTGCTATGGGGCCAAAAACCGGTCCGGGGCAGTCTGGTTTACACTGGACAGCCCCGGATCTAAAAAATCGTGGTGTGAAGCCAGCCTAAGAGCTGAATTAAAAACTGTCCACTTTTTTTTTTACTTTTGGATATGCTGCCTGTTTTTTTTTGGACTTATATATAACGTTGAACACCGTATTCAGAAAGTATTGCACGTCTCTGTGATTTTTCTGAGTTTGTGCTGAAACCCCCCCCCCCCTTTTTTTTATATAGATAGATAGAAAGAAAAAAAAATAAGAAAGAAAAAAGATGAGGCAGCACAGAAAAAAAATCAAATAAGGGTGCAAAAAATCCTGCAGGGTAATGTCAAAACCTTCATTGGCAGGCGCAGTATAACCAAGGGAAAAAAAGACCAACCAAATATGTGATGAGGTCTGAGGGGAGGCTGTAAAAAGGCAGAGATGGATGATAATATGCTCAAACTGCATGGGAACCATAGGCAGACATAATGTAGACCATGTCTGCATGGTGTTCTGCCATACAGCTGTCTGCTCTGTGTGAAAGGACATAGTGAAGATAGATAGATCGATAGATAGATCGATAGATAGATCGATAGATAGATCGATAGATAGATAGATAGATAGATAGATAGATAGATAGATAGATAGATAGACGTTATGTTGTGCATTGGTATTAATGATCAGCAAAACTCCCAAAAATTCATGATGCTATAGGTCATTTTGAATACATTTTTATATAGTAAATTGATTTTGATATAATGATCTATTGACATATTTATCTCCTTTCATTTCTAAAAATAACACATTCCAGTGATATTTAATATAGTACAGTTCTATATTGATTTATGGCTATTTAATCCAAAAGGTAATGGAAAACATAAAGTCCATTGAAAATGAGCTGTGAGATGATATATTGTAACCAAAAGAAAAAAGGTTCAGTAATTCTGGCTCTCAAGTAAACTTAAAGTGCCAGAAATGGGATTAAGTATTTATCCATAATAGCCACATGTGAGCTGTTTAAAGTGACATTCTTGTGATGGACACTTCATAAATTACTTTTATTAATCCAGTTCACGTACAATAAGGCCATATTAAAAAGAATATAACATAAATAAGAAATGGTACCCTAAGACAACTTCTCAGCCTAGTCCTCTCTGAACCGAATTCCTATCATTTTTGCAGTTTTCTTTAGCATATGTATTATTCACTTATTGAAGAATGCCATCAAAAATCAATATCATATTGCCATATTTCAGGGCGTTTCTGGGAGCCCTGAATACGTTGATTAATAAATCAATATTATATTCACCCTTTGATGTCTCGTGGAATACGTTAGTGCAGTTTTTAACCCTTCATCCTCCCTACTTTAATTTTCTGAGATAATGACCTTTTGGTTTTCATTGGCTGTAAGCCATAATCATCAACATTTACAGAAAAAAACACATGAAATAAATCACTCTGTTTGTAATGACTCTGTATTAATATATATACTTCACTTTATGTATTTAATTACTAAAATAAATGAACTTTTTAATGATATTCTAATTCATTGAGAAACACTAGTATATGCATACGTGTCTTATGTTAAATGTCACATTATGCAATCTAGATGTTTAATAAAACTCTCTTCATCTAGGAGAGACAATGTTATACATATTGTGGGACCAAAATGATTAAAAAACTACAAAGACTTTTTATGAATATGTCAAAAAAGTATCCTTTTTTTTTTTAGGGAGCAGGAAAAGGCTAGCTATTTTATAGTGAAGAAGCAATGGCTTGTAAACGAGCCATGAAAAATATTATCCCCATTTAGAGAGCTGTTTCATGTTTGTGTACTGATAACGGGCTAGTCTTCCCATCAGCAGAACGATATACGGCAGGTGAAATAAGCATTGAATAAGTTAACAATTTTCTAAGTAAATATATTTCTAAAGGTTCTATTGACATGAATTTCCCACCATTGTCGGTAACAATCCATCCAATCCGCACAAGCAAAGACATTAAACCATAGATGTCCATACATTTACAAAAGAAAAAACCAGGCAGCACTCCAAATCAATGTGAAAACAGGTGGATATTTAGTGATCCATGGCAACGCTTCAGGTTGTGCACTCGTGTTTATTGTTTGGTAGTGGTGCTCTTTTTTATGATGTCCATACATTTAGTGATGTGTAATAATGAGGAATGACACAGGGAAAAAGTATTGAACATTCTTACTGAAGTTTATTTAATACTTCAAACAAAAGCCTTTGCTGGTGCAGACAACATAAGACCCCTCCTGTATTAGAAAACTAGTCGCATGCGTTGCTCAGGTGTGATTTCAGACCATTCTTCCACACAAACACACTTCAAATCCTGAAGGTTTTAGACTCCTTTTATGAACTCTGGGGTTTAGCTCCTTCCATAAATTTTCTATTGCATTCAGGTCAAGTGATTGGCTGGGCCATTCTGGCAACTTTACTTTTTCTCGCTGAAGCCAAGTGAGATTCCTTGGCTAAGTGGTTGGCTCATTGTCTTGCTGAAATTTCCACCCTTGTTTCATCTTCATTATTCCTGGTAGCTGGCACCTGATTTTTATCAGGAATGTCTTGTTATATTTGTCCATTAATCTTTCAATGATGTCTGCTGATTCCAGGTCTTTCTGTAGCACTCCACAGGTAGAACTTAGCTTTTGAACAACTCTTTTGATAATTCTATTCATTCTTTTGTCTGAAATCTAATGGGGAGTGACATGCTCACCAGGGCCGTGGGGTACTTGGAACTGAGCCGGGTCGGTCCTTTTCTGGGGAAGTCTCAGGGCTGTGACCCATTCCGTGACCCTAGCAGTGTCATTAAATAGGCAATTATTATATGGGATTATGTGAAGTCACCTATGGTATTTGGCTATATAAAGCCAATGCTGCAGTTCAGGACCATTGGGGCAGTTGATGATGCAGCAAAAATAACAGCTCCCCACAGGTGGAGCAGGGGCCCAGGGCAGATGATACAGTCAAACAGGGCTGTGGTGATCGTTGGGGTGCAGGGTGACAGATGCAGGGAAAGAACCGGAGAACACAGGGTTGTACTTTCCATTTCCGTTACCTTTACTTGGTTGCAGTTGCAGTCCGGGGCACTTATTACAGATGGTAATGGAGGTCCGGGTGGCCTGGAAACAATTGCGTGATCCACCACACCAGGGGAATACAGAGGCCTCCCTTTTGCTCTCTCCCTTTTGGTTCCTGCTGCCTAAAGCTATGCTGTGACCCTTGTCCTGCATGTTTAGTTGTTCCTACCTGTATGGCAGGCAGTTTGGGCCTTTTTCAGTTGCCGCTCCTTTCCTGGCAGCTCCGGACTCTAATCTGCTGCTGTGCCGGCGGGTATTTGGTGTGGCCAGAAGACTTGCAGTCTTCTGCCCTCCGTACTCAGCTGCTGGGTCTTCAGTACCCCACAACTCAGGACTCCGGTGAACTTTTCTCTGGCACTCAGCTCCGGGATGAGCTTGTCGCAGCTCAATTTCCCCTCAGAGCTCAACTCCATGTCTCTCCTATCTTCCCCTCCTCAGACAGTCTCCAACGCTTACTTCACACTGACTGAACTCCCACTTCCTGTTAGTCTCCTCTTTTATAACTAGTCCAACTGTATTTCTACTGCGCACTTCCTGCTGCTTCCCTGAAACCGGGTTACAGCTCCACCATCAGGCTCGGAGCAGGAAAAGTGTTGGATGCTGAGTATTACCTGGTGTGGGGACCAATTCTTGCTTCCAGGCATGACATCACTCCCTGGGAGGGAGGTAATGCCACTGTGGTAACCGGACTCTGGGTTACCACAGGAGCACCTGGTCGGTTTACAGTGAAATTGTGCTATTTTGTTTTCTGGATTATGGCACCAACCATGCTCAATTGAACCTTATGTAATGCCTGAAGAGGCAGGCCTGGAAGAGAGTGGACCCAAAGGACCAAAGGTACTGATCATGGACCTGGAGGAGCATACTTGAGCGGCTACTGAAACTTCACTAAAACTACAGGTGGTGGAGATAGGCTTATGCTGATAAGTGAATTACAGGAGGAAGCCCCAGGAGATCATGGCACCTCGGCAGTCCGCGCCACAGGACAGTGATTGGAGACAAGCACAGGTACAGGGATGGCAGATGCTGGCAGTGACTGGGAGGCACACCAGATGTCTGAGACTGGTGGTGACGGGCAGGCACAGGAAGGCACTGCAGATGACAGAGGCTGATGATGACTGGCAGGCGAAGGGAGACACAGGAGATGAGGTTGGCGATGACTGGCAGGCACTGGGTGGAATAGCAACACAGACACAATTAAGTATACAGTAGGCACAGAGCAAAGTGGGACCTGGCAGCTAGCTAAAGACATGTCAACTAACTAGACACGTTGAACAGGCATCTTCCAAAAGGGGAGGATACCTGAAATACTCTGTGCCCCTCAGCCATAGGCTAAGATGTATTTCTGGATTAGGGCTCTTTAAAACAGTGCCATAATAGCATGGTCCTGTGGCACCCCTGCATGGAATTGCCACAGGATCCACCGATGCAAGGAGGGATTTACACATTGGTACACACAGCACACAACACCTTCCACCCAGACCTGAAGGGGGAGGTCTACTGGCTGCCTTAAGCCAGATCCCCTTTAAAAGATCCAGGCCTGAGCGAAGGAGTCAGTTGGTCCAGTGAGAAGCAGTTAGTCTTAGTTCCAGAGAGCAGGAGTGAAGGAGCTGGTCGCTGGGGTAAAGCCAGGCCCAGGCCCAGGGAACACTGACCCAGCTGTGCTGCACCCTAGGGAGAGGGTCGTAGGCCAGTGGAGGAATAGGAGAAAGAAGAAAGGGAACAAACCAAGTTTCCCTGTAGTTTACCTGGACACCGGAATCCGACACTGCTACGCATTCACTGCAGCAGGAAAAGTCCGAAAGGACCAGGAGGAACTAATCCCCCTGAGGTAAGACTAAGAGACACTTGAAACTGACCAAGCACAGGACTTGGGGCCAAGGGAAGAATTGGGACCCTGCAGAAGGACCTCATTGTCAACTATAGAGCAAAGCCCCGGGAGGGAAGAAGGAGTGGCGAGTTCAGTTACAGGCAGAACTTACCCCAAAACCACAGTACACAGTGACAGAGGAGGTCTCACAACTTTCCAAGGAGAAAGTCTCAAATTGCACCGGGGACCTTGTTACTTCTCTCGACTGTACCTGTTACCCGTCCTCAGTAAAAGGTACCGAAACAAAGACTACTGTGTGTGTGTGCCTGCTTACCCGCCGCTACCCACAGCTTTGACTGCAGAGACGCTACTACGACTCCTATCATCCATCCCCGCTGCCTTGAGGTAAAGCTCCACCTGTGGGGAGCTGTACTACACTGAGCTGCACCTCCATCACCTCAGCGTCCGCCCCAGCGCTGGTATACCCGTTACCAGATACCACAGGTGGCGTCACGTAACCAATCCCCTTCACCATTATCATCCCCCACCCTCCCCGCAGACTTCAGGAGCTGGCAGAAGCAAACAGAGCTGGGACAATCCCTTACATGAGGAGTGGTGGGGCGCTGATGGCGGGCGTGACCATGGTTACCAGCGACCTCGCTGGTCCACATCGCTGGTGAGTCTGCCTGTGTGACAGCTCACCAGCGATGTGAACAATATTGTTAGCGATCTCGCTTGACTGAGATCGCTAACAACAAATCGTTGTGTGTGACGGCCCCTTAAGACGCGCCTCACATTTAATCTGCGCTCTACACTGTGCACTTACATATGTGATTACATGTACATATCTGAAAAACGTAATTAAGACACAAAATTCCCAATGGAAAATTCACTATAATGAAGCAGAGGAAGTCACTTTGAACTCCCATTTTCCCTGTGATCTAGTAGTTTCTACCTTTTTGCTTGTCTTTTCGTTGTGCAAAAAAGTGCACGCTGCACCTTTGAAAAGAAGGACACCGCTGAACAGAGGGCAAAGAGAATCCATAATAACTCTGCTGCCTTATTAGTAAATATTTCAGAGATATACCGCTGCACCTTATCCCTGGCTGCATCTCATCCTCTGCTGCTTCTCATCCCTACGTGTTGTACATTTGTCTGGACTTGGTACTACTCCATCATTATTGCACCCTCCCCCCCCGCTGCATCCGACCCCTCGCTGCATCTCATCCCTGGCTGCATCTCATCCCTTACTGCATCTCATCTCTACGTGTTGTGCATTTGTCTTGATTTGGTACGACTTCATCATTACTGCTCATCCACCTGCCGCATCTGATCCCTGGCTGCATCTCATTCCCTGCTGCACCTCATCCCCTGCTGCACCTCATCTCTATGTGTTGTACACTTGTCTGAACTTGGTACGACTTCTTCATTATTGCACACCCCTTGCTCCATCTGACCCCCTGCTGCATCCGATCCCTGGCCGCACCTCATCCCCAGCTGCACCTCATCCCTATGTGTTGTGCACTTGTCCCGAATTGATATTTCTTCATCACCACTACACATCTCTCATTGCATCCAGTCCCTGGCTGCACTCAATCCTTGGCTGCTTCTCATCCCCTGCTGCATCTCACGCCGAAGTGTAGTGAACTTGTCTTGTCCTTCATCATTACTCATCCTTCCGTTGCATCAGTCCCTTAGCGGCATCCGACCCCTAGGTGCATCTCATTCCCCTCTATTTGCACCTGACACCTGGCTGCATCTCACCCCTGCTCAATCCCATCCCTATGTGCTGCAATCTATAGTTACTGTACACAATGTTTCCGCTTCTTTTCACTTTCACCTCCATACTACTTTACTTCCTATTAACTCCACCTATCCCTGCACCCAGCAAAAAAGTAGTGCTCCCTCCATCCTACCCAGCCATCTCTTCTCCTCCTCTGAACTGTTCCTCCACATACAATACTTTGCCTCCAAACATGCATTCCCACCATGTAACCTCCCCTGCTCCCACCTTCCAACCCTCTCCCTGCTCCTCCTACTAGCTGGTGACATATCGCCTAATCCTGGACCCACCACCACATCCCCACAGTTATCTCTACCCTATACCCACAATCCAACACTAACCTTCGCAACCTAAACAACCTTAGACCCATTCATCCAGCCCCTTCTCCCCCAGTCAGCCTACCTGGAGCACTATGGAACTCTCGCTCTGCCTGCAACAAACTATCATTCATCCATGACCTCTTTATTACTAACAAACTCTCATTCCTTGGCATTACTGAAACTTGGCTCACCCCTTCTGATACAGCTTCTCCTGCAGTACTTTCTCACAGTGGACTCAGTCTTTCCCACACTGCCCTCATGACAAACATGGTGGTGGAGTTGGCCAGCTCCTGTCCAACAACTGCACCTTTAACCCTATTCCTCTCCCACCCTCTGCTACTCTTCCCTCCTTCGATGTGCATTTCGTCCGCATCATCTCTCACTGCAACCTTCAGCCTGCTGTCATTTACCACCACCCCTGGATCACCTACCTCTTTACTTGACCACTTAACCACCTGGCTGCTCCACTTCCTTTCTGCAGACATCTCCACTATCATCTTGGGTGATTTCAATATCCCCATTTATACTCCCCACCCTGCTGCCTCTAAACTTCATTCACTGACTACCTCCTTTAGGATCTCACAATGGTCCTCCTCTGCCACTCATAAAGATGGCCACATGCTAGACCTCATCTTTATCCACCTATGTTCTCTTACTAACCTCTCAAACTCACTCCTCCCCCGTCCGACAACAATCTACTGACTTTCTCCTTCCTCTCCTCCCCTACAACATTACCCCCACTCCACGAATTCAATCATCCTCGCAGAAACCTTAAACATATAGACTTATGAGTCGGTCAGGGTGGGTACTTGGATACCGGGATGAGTGGGTGGCTGAACGAGGATCACGGGTGGTCGATTTCCCGGTTCCGTGCCCTAACCCTTATTGTATGGGGGAGGGGGGGAGAAGAATAATGGTAAAAGGGTTTAAAGATAATTTTGTCATGACGCCACCTGTGGATCCTGGTAATGTTGATACCAGCGCTGCAGGCCAGCCGCTGAGGTGATGGGATGCAGCTTAGGATAGTACAGCTCCCCACAGGGGGAGCTTTACCTCAGGGCAACGGGGATGGATGAGGGGAGTCATTCTTCTTACCCTTCTTGGCGATGCAGAAGCCCTCTGGGAGCCGGTGGGAAGGAGAACAGACACCGATTCAACTCCAAACGTCACTTTACTGGTACTGGCAGATGTTGTAGTACACAGTTACAGTCTGGTTCAACGGGGATGTAGCCACAGGTTTCGGGTTGCCTTATAGAGTTCGTCGGTGTACCTTCCTTAATGGCTTTCGGGGTCCCAGTCTTTCCTTACACTGTCCTTAACCACCTTTGCAGAGCTCCTCGCCAGTCCCCTGATCTGTTACTGGTAGACACGGCTTGTTCCTTACCGGTACGGACGGGAGTGACAACAAACAAATCCTCCCGCCACCATAATTTGGCCCGTTATCTAGAGTGTCCTGGATCTGTTTTGGGACTAAGGTGGAGGTATGTCTTTGTTGCACTACGGCTCCCTTATTCCAGTGCCGGAGTCGTACGGTTTGCATTGAGGGATAGACCGCTCACCGCCTCGGCTTCGGTATGCCAGTTGTTGTCCCCAGACGTTTCCAGCCGGCTCCAACTGGTCCTGGATCGTCTCCTTCTGTCCTGGGTCACCCTCTTGAAGACGGGTGCCCTCCTGTCAGAGGTGCTGTCAGACGCGTCCTCTCTGGCTGCCGTCCCAGCACTAACTCACTAAACTCTCCCCCAAGTCTCCCACTCTAATCTAGACTCCACCCCCTTTGGGACCTACTGAATAATCAGTCCCCTACTCTAAGGTGGCCTAATGTTGTGTGTGAAAGACAGACTCTATAAAGGAGAACCCCAAACCCGTAACTACGGAGGCACTACACCTGCTGTTTGGGGTGCGGTACCTCCCTGTGGCACATAGCCATAGGGGCACCACACTTACACTCATTCTCAGAATTCCTTCTTCCCCTTGCCGACATAACTTCTATATATGACACAGATGGTGCCACCACCCTTTACAACACCACAATAACTACTGCCCTCGACTTAGCTACCCCCCTCTCATACAACAAAACCAGCACTAACAGGCAACCCTAGCAAACCATCCTCACTAAAGACCTGAGACAGGCTTTCAGGGTTTCTGAGCGGAGATGGGAGAAATCCCACTCCACTGAGCACTTCACTTTGTTCAAGCAGTTCCTCACTAACTTCAAGCCTGCACTCACAGCCGCAAAACAAGCCTACTTCTCTTTTCTAATAATCTCCCTGTCTCACAATCCCAAACAACTATTTACAACCTTCAATTCTCTACTCCGTCCCTCGGCACCTCCTCCCTCTCCTTTTGTCTCTGCTGAGGATTTTGCCTCCTTCTTCAAACAGAAGTTCAATACCATCAGAGACAGTTTTGACCCTCTGTCCTCACTGCCTCTCTTAACAACTTCACTACCCTCTCCTTCCAAAGGCTGCTTCTCCAACATGACAGAAGACCAGCTCTCCTCCCTTCTGTCAAAATCACACTTCACCACCAATGCCCTTGACCAGCTCACATCCCACCTCATTCCCATCCTCACCTCAATCTTCATCCCAACCCTAACCCATCTCTTCAATTTATCACTTACTACTTGTATCTTCCCCACATCCTTCAAACATTCCTTGATCACCCCCATTCTCAAAAAGCCCTCCCTCGACCCATCATTTGACTCTAACTATCACCCAATATCACTTCTCCCCTTTGCCTCAAAACTACTGGAACAGCATGTCCATCTTGAGCTGTCCTTCCACCCAGGGCCAGGACGACAGCTAGGCGAAATTAGGCGATCACCTAGGGCGCCATCTTGTGCAGGGCGCATTCCCGCCTGACCGGAGTCCGGACCGTGACCCCGAGAGCAGTCATCAGGTGACCTAATGGGTTTCCTCCCCCCATTAATCACTGCCGCCGGGCCCTGGATTTGCGGGGAGAAGCTGCGGCAGGGAGCGGTGGGCGCTGCCATGTTCTTTGTGGCTGGTGCCCACTAACTGTACAGCCGGTCAATAGAGGTTGAGACTTCTACACAATGGCCGCGGTCTCCAATTAGCCGCGGCCATTTTGTTGAAGTCTCAACTTCCACCGACCAGCTGTACTGTTAGTGGGCGCAGGCTACAAAGAACATGGCAGCGCCCACCGCTAGCTGCCGCAGGTCCGCAGCTACTCCCCGCAGGCAGCTCCAGTCCTGCAGATGTGCCCTCCGGGCTCTGGCACCCCTGCTCCGCATCCACAGCTCCCCCCAATGGTAAATTATGCTGGGGTCCAGGGTAGGGATGGGGCAATGTACAGAATAGGGGGCCATATATACGAAAGGAGGCTGTGGGGATAGAGACAGGGAGGCTGTGGGGATAGAGACAAGGAGGCTGTGGGGGATAGAGACAGGGAGGCTGTGGGGAGACAGGGAGGCTGTGGGGATAGAGACAAGGAGGCTGTGGGGGATAGAGACAGGGAGGCTGTGGGGAGACGGAGGCTGTGAGGAGACAGGGAGGCTGTCAGGATGGAGGGATGCAGTCAGGATGGAGGGAGGCTGTTGGTATGGAGGAAGGATGGAGAGAGGCTGTCAACATGGAATAGGCTATTGGGATAGAGGGAGGCTCTCAGGATGGAGGACCGCTGTTGGGATGGAGGAAGTATGGAGGGAGGCTGTAAGGATGGTGGGAAATTGATGGGAAGGAGGGGGTCTATTGCGATGGAGGAAGGATGTAGGGAGGCTGTCAGGATGGAGGAAGGATGAAGTGAGGCTGTTGGGATGGAGGAAGGATGAAAGGAGGCTGTCAGGATGGAGGAAGGATGAAGTGAGGCTGTCGGGATGGAGGAAGGAAGGAGGCTGTCAGGATGGAGGAAGGATGGAGGGAGACTATCAGGATGGAGGGAGGCTGTCGGAATGGAGGGAAGCTGTTGGGATGTTGTCTATATGGCTGGCAGCCATCTCTATTGCGTATGGCCAGCAGTAGTCTCTATTGTGTATTCTATATTGTGTATGGCCAGCAGCAGTTTCTATTGTGTATTCTCTATTGTATGTATAGCCAGCAGCAGTCTCCATTGTGTATACGGTCCGCAGCCATCTCTATTGTGTATACAGGTAGCAGCTGTCTCTATTCTGTATTCTCTATTGTATATACAGCTATTGTGTTTAGCGTTATAGAAAAGAAGTTGCAACACACAATCAGCGGTGTTTATTCACTCTTCATGGGGTGGCGCTTCAACAGGCATATAATCAACAGGCATATGGTGGACTATATGCCTGTTGAAGTGCCACTTGCGGTGTGAAACGGCCATCGCCTTTGAGAACCCCCCGTCCTCCCACCTGCACCATGTAAGACCACACGAAGAGGGAATAAACACCGTTGATCCTACGATGTTGCATATTTCGGGGGGGGATGGCGCCGTTTGCCTTACCTGCCTAGGGCACAAAAATGCCTTGTCCCGGCACTGCTTCCACCTCTCCTCTTCTTCCCTCTTTGACTGCTACAATCTAGCTTTCGATTGCATCACTCCACCAAAACAGCCCTAACCAAAGCTATCAATGACTTATTAACCGCCAAGAGCAAACGACACTACTCTGTCCTCCTCTTCCTCCTTCGACACTGTGTACCACTGCCTCCTGTTACAGATCCTGGAAACCCTTGGTATCACTGACTTGGCCCTCTCCTGGATCTCTTTATATCTAACAGACTGGACGTTCAGCATCTCCCTCTCCAACACCACCTCCTCACCTTACCTCCTGTCGGCGTACCCCAAGGCTCGGTTCTTGGACCCCTATTTTTCTCCATCTACACCCTTGGTCTGGGACAGCTCATCGAGTCCCTCAGTCTTCAGTATCACCTCTATGCTGATGAACACAGATCTATCTTTCCGGACCTGACATCTCCTCCTTTCTATCCAAAATTCCACAATATCTGTCTGCTATCTCATCTTTGTTTTCTACTCGCTTCCTGAAACTGAATATGGACAAAACAGAATGGATCATCTTTCCCTCAAACTCCTCGCCCCCCCACTTGACCTATCCATCAAAGTCAACGGCTGCTCAATTTCCCCATTTGCTGACCCGGGTAATCTTTGACTCTGCCCTCTCCTTCAAGCCACCTCCTGCCGACTCGAACTCAAAAATATTTCCCTATCCGTTTTTTCCTTCACCTTGACACTGCAAAAACACTTATCCATGCCCTCATCATCTTCCGCCTTGATTATTGTAACCTCCTGCTCACAGTCCTCTCCTGCTCACAGTCCTCTCCTCCAGTTCTTTCGCACCACTCCAATCTACCTTTAACTCTGCTGCTCGACTAATCCACCTGTCTCCCCGTTATTCTATCCTTTCTACCAAGCTCTTCACTGGCTCCCTATTTCTTTGAGGCCCCGGTTTAAAACCCTAACTATGACATACAAAGCCATTCACAACCTGTCTCCTCCCTACATCTGTGACATGGTCTCCCATTACCTACCCTCATGCAACTTGTCTTCCTCTCAAGATCTCCTTCTCTGTTCCCCTGTTAACTCTTCTTCCCACAACCACATACAAGACTTCTCCCGTGCATCCACTATACTCTGGAACACTCTGCCGCAACATATCAGACTCTCACACACTCTGGAAACCTTCAAAAGAAACCTGAAGACTCACCTCTTCCGACAAGCCTACATCCTACTGTGAGCCTTGATCCATCAACCACTGCATTCCCAACGCTACCCTCTCCTATTGTATTCTCACCCATCCCCTCGTAGTTTGTGAGCCCTCGTGGACAGTGTCTCTCTCCTTCAGTACTGGTGTTCCTCATATTGTCCATGTTCATTGTACTTGTCTATGTATACACTTTAGATATGTAAAGTGCCGTGGAATTAATGGTGCTATAATAATAAATAGTAATAATAATAATCCAGAATAACTCTGCTGCCTTATTAGTGAATATTTAAGAGATGTAGCTGGAAATCCGAATGTACGGTAAATGCTCAGCATAAATGTGAGCTGATCCAAAATGGTCTGCATCCAAATTGCCACCAATAGCATTTAACTCAACCCGCAAGAAAATACCGTAAGTGCCCACTCAGGTCCATCATCTGTTTACAGAAATACAGGGGGCTTCCATGTTTCTGTTAGCATAAAGGAGTACTATGTTTCATCCGAAAAAGAAAACCAGCAAAACCTGCTCTCAACAAATCCAAATGTCCCTTCCCTTCGAAGCCCCACAATGTCTAAGCCACAATTAAAGTCCACATGTTTGGCATTATTGTAGCTTAATTTATGGGAATGTTTCTCTAGAAGCACAACCTGGGCACAATGTGTGAGCATTACAATGCACTGAGCACTACAGGGTTTATTTAGAATTTTTAATTCTGCAACATTCACTGTGTTTGACTGCATGGGTGTTTCCAGAGATAAAATTGTTCATACACTCATAGATGAACTCCCAGAGGGGTGTTATTTCCAAAATGTGGTAACCTGAGGGTGTTTCTGCTGTTCTTGAACTTAGGGGCTTTGCAAATGGAAGCTGCAAACTACCGTATATACTCGTGTATAAGCCGACCCGTGTATAAGCCGACCCCCCTACTTTTGCCCCCAAAACCTGGGAAAACCTATTGACTCGTGTATAAGCCGAGGGTGGACCCCAGCACAGGTATACAGCCCCCAGCAGTGTGGTATACAGCAGCCCCAGAGGTATATACAGCAGCCCCAGTGGTAGTATACAGCAGCAGCCCCAGTGATTAGTATACAGCAGCCCCAGAGGTATATACAGCCCCAGTGGTACTATACAGCAGCCCCAGTGGTAGTATACAGCAGCCCCAGTGGTAGTATACAGCAGCCCCAGTGGTAGTATACAGCAGCCCCAGTGGTAGTATACAGCAGCCCCAGAGGTAGTATACAGCAGCCCCAGAGGTATATACAGCCCCAGAGGTATATACAGCCCCAGTGGTAGTATACAGCAGCCCCAGTGGTACTATACAGCAGCCCCAGTGGTAGTATACAGCAGCCCCAGTGGTAGTATACAGCAGCCCCAGTGGTAGTATACAGCAGCCCCAGAGGTAGTATACAGCAGCCCCAGAGGTAGTATACAGCAGCCCCAGAGGTATATACAGCCCCAGAGGTATATACAGCCCCAGTGGTAGTATACAGCAGCCCCAGTGGTAGTATACAGCAGCCCCAGTGGTAGTATACAGCAGCCCCAGTGGTAGTATACAGCAGCCCCAGAGGTAGTATACAGCAGCCCCAGAGGTAGTATACAGCAGCCCCAGAGGTATATACAGCCCCAGTGGTAGTATACAGCAGCCCCAGTGGTAGTATACAGCAGCCCCAGTGGTAGTATACAGCAGCCCCAGTGGTAGTATACAGCAGCCCCAGTGGTAGTATACAGCAGCCCCAGAGGTAGTATACAGCGGCCCCAGAGGTAGTATACAGCAGCCCCAGAGGTAGTATACAGCAGCCCCAGTGGTAGTATACAGCAGCCCCAGTGGTAGTATACAGCAGCCCCAGTGGTAGTATACAGCAGCCCCAGTGGTGTATACAGCAGCAGCAGCCCCAGGGGTGTATACAGCAGCAGCCCCAGGGCTGTATACACCAGCAGCCCCAGGGCTGTATACACCAGCAGCCCCAGGGCTGTATACAGCAGCAGCCCCAGGGCTGTATACACCAGCAGCCCCAGGGCTGTATACACCAGCAGCCCCAGGGCTGTATACACCAGCAGACCCAGGGCTGTATACACCAGCAGCCCCGGAGGTATACAGGCCCCCCCATCAAGCTCCAGGGCCCCCCCCCCCTTGCGCGGCAGCCTGTGAAGGAAAATCATACTTACCAGTGTCCCGCGCTGTCCCGCTGCTCTGCCAACACACGATCCCGGACTTCAAACCGCGTTTTCCGGCTTCCAGCTTCCTTTTGTCGCGGGCAATGACGTCATTGCCCGCGACCACAGGAACACAGAAGACGCGGATTGAAGCCCGGGATTGTGTGTCGGCAGAGCAGCGGGACAGTGCGGGACACTGGTAAGTATGATTTTCCTTCACAGGCTGCCGCGCAAGGGGGGGGGGGCCCTGGAGCTTGATGGGGGGCCTGTATACCTCCAGTATACCTCAGTACTCGCGTATAAGCCGAGGGGGAACTTTTCAGCCCAAATTTTGGGCTGAAAAACTCGGCTTATACGCGAGTATATACGGTATTTTAGGAAGATCTTTTCTCCTTTCCAAAAATCACCCCTGGGTCATTCCATGTCAAGTGATCCAAAAATGAATATTTTTTTTCCCTGACGTTCTCAGATTTTTTTAATTTTTTTTCTATATGAAGAACAACTTTAGTTAATTACAAAAAAAAAGTTTTGAATTTTTTTCTTTATCAGTTAATTTTTTACAGATTTTTAAAGTTTTAAAAAAGTACGAATTTTGGCCTGGTATGGCTTTACATTTTCTATCATATCTCGGGCTAGAAATAAGATAGAGAAACAAAATAAACACCAATCTACTCAGAACTATCCAGGCTTTCATCAGATATGTCACAAGAGGATCTTTGTTAATATTTTACCCATGTGATCGCAAGCGCAAAACTTTAAAACGCATTTCTGAAAAATCGGCGCGCTTTAAATATTTCAAAAACTGCCCATGTGTCTGCTTTGCTCTTAGCCACATCTGTACCAAATTTCAAGTTGGGATCGCAATGGGATCATATTTTAACATATTTTACTAGTAATAGCGTCAATGGGTCATTCCATATCAAGTGATCTAAATATGAATATTTTTTTTTACCTGACGTCTTTAGATTTTTTTTTTTTTCCTTTATGAAGTACTACTTTAGTTAATTACAAATTAAAAGTTTAGAATTTTTTTCTTCATCAGTTAATTTTTTACAGATTTTTAAAGTTTAAAAAAAGGGTGAATTTTGGCCTGGTATGACTTTATATTTTTTTATCTCAGGCTAGAAATAAGATAATGAAGTGGGAGAGGCATCATTTTACTCAGAACGGTAACAGCTTTCATTTGATATGTTACAAGACTATGTTTCTTTATATCAAATTCAAACTATTGACGGGCAATTGTGAAAAAATGACTGATTGTGTTCTTGGTGATTTTTTAATTGACACTATAATAGTTAAATATTTTGCACTTAGGTCCAATGAATGCGTCCATGGGGTCAAGCTGGGACAGAGTCATCACAAATTAGCCTTATTTGCAGATGACCTGCTACTTTACATCTCCCAGCACCTGGTCTCCATCCCTTCGGTCTTAATGGAGTTTGAACAGTTCGGACAATTGAGCAACTTTAAAGTGAATTGCTCCAAAACCAAGGCACTCAATATTTCTTTGCCTGGAGAATTGGTTTCTCATCTATCTAAACAGTTCCCATTTAAATGGAAAGTAGAAGCCATTAAGTACTTGGGAGTCCTTATACCAAAAGATCTTAAACAAATATTCAATTTAAATTATCAACCCCTTTTGATTAACGCGGAATCGGCATTTACCTCCTATAGACAATTAAAGCTATCCTGGTTCGGGAGAATAAACGTAGTCAAGATGGATGTCTTGCCCCGACTCTTATATACTTTTCAGACAGTTCCTGTTCTATTGGATAGAGGCTTCCTCTCCAAAATGCAATCTATGATCCTTAGATTTGTCTGGGGGGGCAAGAGGTCCAGATTGCGAATGAATATCCTATCCTTGCCCAAGACCAGAGGAGGGGTTGGACTACCCAACATACGAGCGTACTTTGTGGCTTCCTCTCTTGTTAGAGCTCTAGATTGGCATTATCATGCGTCCTCCAAGAAATGGGTAGGGGTGGAGCAAGAGGGTTTGGGGATTCCGCTGAAACACCTGCTTTGGATTTCCCCTAAAGACTCCACAGACCTAGTACCTTTGACAGACATGACCAGAAACACCTTGAAGGTATGGCACCTAGTGACGAAAAACCCTCCGCTTAAACGACAGACTTAGCCCTTTGACTCCCCTTTTTTCCAACCCATCTTTCCCACCCAGATTTGACAGGCAGAGATTTTTATGTTGGCGGATTGTGGATGACACCCGTGTAGGACAGACTCTGTCCAGTGGTGGTTTGCCCCCGATGGCAGAGCTACAACTCAAAGAACCTACGAGACCTCTTAAGTGATTCGAATTTCTCCAATACAGAGCATACTTATATTCAGCTGACCACTCTTGCAGGGTAAGATTGACGCCCAACGTATTGGAGAGGTTATTCCAACTGGAGGCTCCACCGAGGCGCAAAATATCAGTTCTATACCAGGCCTTAGGGTCCATGAGAGAGCAGGGCACCCTTTACTTCCAACGTGCTTGGGAGAGGGAATTGGGGTGTAGCATTTCAGAAGCTAATTGGCAGAAATGCTTTATATTTACTCACTCACTAGCTAGCGCTTGTTCTGCACAAGAAAGAAGCTATAAGCTGCTCACTAGATGGTACTTGTGCCCTGACGACACTCCGGAACATGTTCCCTGGAACCCCTGATACCTGCTGGCGCTGTGGGGAAGAGAAGGGTACAATGATACACATTTGGTGGAGTTGTGGGAAAATCCGGCGGTTCTGGTCTGAGGTTTTCAATGCATACGCCCGGATAACAGGTAAACAAGCCGAATGCTGCCCAGAATCGGCAATGTTATCCATTTTTCCAGGTCCTATTGGGCTACAGAAGAGGGATATTCTCCGCTTTTGCATCTCGGCTGCTCGTGCTGTGATCCCGAGGTTCTGGAAATCAAGCCGGGCTCCATCTCTACTTGATTGGTTCAAAGAATTGATGGACATATATCGAATGGAGGAGCTCGCAGCTGATGCGTCGGGATCTTGGAACAAATTCTTAGGGATTTGGGTTGAATGGATTCTTTTTCACGACTCTGCAGAATTTAGGAGTATCTTTTCCAGCACAGATAATATGGCTCGACCTCTGGCTGATGGGGAGCCAGTGGGATGAGTACCCTTTCTCCTTCCCATACCTCACCCGTCCCCCCCCCTCCTTTTTTTCTTACGTGGCTTTTCTTTCCCAGTATAACTTTTTCTAATGGTTTTTGTTTCTCTTCTCTCTTCTTTTCTATCTCTCTTTTCTTCCCATCTGATACATTCAGTCTAGGTATTTCCTTTCTATACCTATACCTTCAGAATTCTAGTGAACATTAGACAGGTATCGGAAACTCTGAGCTGTGAGTAGATCATTAATATTTCGGCCTTCCTTTCCGGTACACCAGTCGATAGACTATTCCAACTAGGCCTCAACGGGTAATGACCCACTTACGCGGTCAACCTGTTAGAAAGGGCCAAGTGATAAAAATCATTCTGCTGGGGCTGCTTGTCCCCTTGACATCAGAACATCTCAAAACCCTGAGAAAGGTTGTATACTTGAGTGTTTGGAATTACCGTATATACTCGTGTATAAGCCGACCCGTGTATAAGCCGACCCCCCTACTTTTGCCCCAAAAATCTGGAAAAACCTATTGACTCGTGTATAAGCCGAGGGTGGACCCCAGCACAGGTATACAGCCCCCAGCAGTGTGGTATACAGGCCCCCCCCAGTGGTATACAGGCCTCCCCAGTGGTAGTATATAGCATCCCCAGCAGCCCCAGTGGTACTATATAGCATCCCCAGTGGTAGTATATAGCATCCCCAGCAGCCCCAGTGGTAGTATATAGCATCCCCAGCAGCCCCAGTGGTAGTATATAGCATCCCCAGCAGCCCCAGTGGTAGTATATAGCATCCCCAGCAGCAGTATATAGCATCCCCAGCAGCCCCAGTGGTAGTATATAGCATCCCCAGCAGCCCCAGTGGTAGTATATAGCAGCCCCAGCAGCCCCAGTGGTAGTATACAGCAGCCCCAGTGGTAGTATACAGCAGCCCCAGTGGTAGTATATAGCATCCCCAGCAGCCCCAGTGGTAGTATATAGCATCCCCAGCAGCCCCAGTGGTAGTATATAGCATCCCCAGCAGCCCCAGTGGTACTATATAGCATCCCCAGTGGTAGTATATAGCATCCCCAGCAGCCCCAGTGGTAGTATATAGCATCCCCAGCAGCCCCAGTGGTAGTATATAGCATCCCCAGCAGCCCCAGTGGTAGTATATAGCATCCCCAGCAGCCCCAGTGGTACTATATAGCATCCCCAGTGGTAGTATATAGCATCCCCAGCAACCCCAGTGGTAGTATATAGCATCCCCAGCAGCCCCAGTGGTAGTATATAGCATCCCCAGCAGCCCCAGTGGTAGTATATAGCAGCCCCAGCAGCCCCAGTGGTAGTATACAGCAGCCCCAGTGGTAGTATACAGCAGCCCCAGTGGTAGTATATAGCATCCCCAGCAGCCCCAGTGGTACTATATAGCATCCCCAGCAGCCCCAGTGGTAGTATATAGCATCCCCAGCAGCCCCAGTGGTAGTATATAGCATCCCCAGCAGCCCCAGTGGTACTATATAGCATCCCCAGTGGTAGTATATAGCATCCCCAGCAGCAGTATATAGCATCCCCAGCAGCCCCAGTGGTAGTATATAGCATCCCCAGCAGCCCCAGTGGTAGTATATAGCAGCCCCAGCAGCCCCAGTGGTAGTATACAGCAGCCCCAGTGGTAGTATACAGCAGCCCCAGTGGTAGTATATAGCATCCCCAGCAGCCCCAGTGGTACTATATAGCATCCCCAGTGGTAGTATATAGCATCCCCAGCAGCCCCAGTGGTAGTATATAGCATCCCCAGCAGCCCCAGTGGTAGTATATAGCATCCCCAGCAGCCCCAGTGGTAGTATATAGCAGCCCCAGTGGTAGTATACAGCAGCCCCAGTGGTAGTATATAGCATCCCCAGCAGCCCCAGTGGTAGTATATAGGAGCCCCAGCAGCCCCAGTGGTAGTATACAGGAGCCCTAGTGGTAGTATACAGGAGCCCAAGCAGCCCCAGTGGTAGTATACATCAGCCCCAGATGTATATACAGCCCCAGAGGTAGTATACAGCCCCAGTGGTAGTATACATCAGCCCCAGAGGTATATGCAGCCCCAGTGGTAGTATACAGGAGCCCAAGCAGCCCCAGTGGTAGTATACATCAGCCCCAGATGTATATACAGCCCCAGTGGTAGTATACAGCCCCAGTGGTAGTATACATCAGCCCCAGAGGTATATGCAGCCCCAGTGGTAGTATACAGCCCCAGTGGTAGTATACATCAGCCCCAGAGGTATATGCAGCCCCAGTGGTAGTATACAGCCCCAGTGGTAGTATACATCAGCCCCAGAGGTATATGCAGCCCCAGTGGTAGTATACAGCCCCAGTGGTAGTATACATCAGCCCCAGAGGTATATGCAGCCCCAGTGGTAGTATACAGCCCCAGTGGTACTATCCAGCAGCCCCAGAGGTATATACAGCCCCAGTATTAATAAACAGCCCCACCCTCCTTATCATGGCCCCCCAGGCTGCGGCAGCTGTCAAAATAACAAACAGTTTATACATCACCTTCCGACGCAGCTTCTCCGCTCCTCCGGTCCTCCGCTCGCCGGCTGCTTCTTCTTTCTTGTTGTGCCGACTTCTGTGACCGCGCGCAGGAAATGACGTCATCTCCTGCGCCCGGTCACATGACACCGGCACAAGAAGAAAGAAGAAGCCGGCGAGCGGAGGACCGGTATATGTATAAACTGTTTGTTATTTTGACAGCTGCCGCAGCCTGGGGGGCCATGATAAGGAGGGGGGGGCTGTTTATTAATACTGGGGGACCCATATTAAGAAGGGGGGCTGTGCAGTGCAATATGCACGGCATCCCCCCGCCGTTGATGGACGGGGGGATGCCATGCATATTCATTGCACTAATGAGGCGGCCCCACGTGACCGCATGCGGTCACCGCGGCCCCCTCCTGCCTCCTCCAGCTCCCGGTCACAGCCCCCCCCCACAGCATTACCGTATAGACCCGTGTATAAGCCGAGGGGGGGACTTTTCAGCCCAATTTGTGGGCTGAAAAACTCGGCTTATACACGAGTATATACGGTATATTTAGATTGTAGTATATATTGCACCAGAGATAAGCGCAAAAGTAAATTTGCAGCTTATCTTAAAGTTACTAATAACTTTGTGAATTCTCTTTTTGTATATTTTATATGTCTCAAGATTTTGTTAAAAGATTGAATGTATGTCTTTCATATGTTTTTTCAAAATTTAATAAAAATGAGATTAACCATAGTTAAATATTTTAAAATATGATCCCATCACGATCCCAACTTGAAATTTGGTACAGATGTGGCTAAGAGCATAAAAGACACATGGGCAGTTTTGGAAAATTTTTATTAAAACGTTTTTTCGGAAATGCGTTTCAAAATGTTGCGTTTGCATTCGCATGGGTAAAAAATTAAAATTAACAAATATACTCTTGTGACATATCTGGTGAAAGCCTGGACAGTTCTGAGTAGAATGGTGTTTATTTTGTTTCTCTATCTTATTTCTAGCCCGAGATAAAAAAAATGTAAAGTCATACCAGGCCAAAATTCACCCTTTTTTTAAACTTTAAAAATCTGTAAAAAATTAACTGATGAAGAAAAAAATTCCAAACTTTTAATTTGTAATTAACTAAAGTAGTACTTCATAAAGGAAAAAAAAAAAAAAATCTAAAGACGTCAGGTAAAAAAAAATATTCATATTTAGATCACTTGATATGGAATGACCCATTGACGCTATTAATAGTAAAATATGTTAAAATATGATCCCATTGCGATCCCAACTTGAAATTTGGTACAGATGTGGCTAAGAGCAAAGCAGACACATGGGCAGTTTTTGAAATATTTAAAGCGCGCCGATTTTTCGGAAATACGTTTTAAAGTTTTGCGCTTGCGATCACATGGGTAAAATGTTAACAAAGATCCTCTTGTGACATATCTGGTGAAAGCCTGTATAGTTCTGAGTAGAATGGTGTTTATTTTGTCTCTCTATCTTATTCCTAGCCTGAGTTATGAGGAGAAATGTAAAGGCAGGCAACAGCGAAATTCACACTTTTTCCGAACTTTGAAAATCATTTAAAAAAAAAATAAATTTTTAAAAACATGTTTCTCTTCACATTTTGCATTGTCTGACATGCTATTATCAAATAACAAAATCTCAAAAGAATTAAAAATATAGAGGTAATAATCATTGGTTCACTTGACATGGAATGACCCCCCTACCTTCCTGAGCCCTGGAGTGTGGCCAAACAGTACTATACAGTCACATTTGGGGTATTGCTATGTTCTTGTAGCCATGACTAAGGCTTAACAAAGATGAAACATGTCAGTTTTATTTGCTTGTGTTGCTTTTTATGGATAGTTTGACTGCTTGTTCCATCTTTAATTGATGAAATTAAAGAAAGAAATGTTATATTATTCTTTCTCATCTGGTCAATTTCCAGATTTTTGAGTGATTTTTTTCTCAGTTTTTTCTCAGTTTAATACTGGAGCTAAAATAACATTTTTGAGGGAAAATTTAGATTTTTTTTTTTTCTTTTCATGACTCAATGTTCTAAAATTCGTTGTGGACAGCATGTCTCTAGGGGGGTGGGCACCCTCTAGAGACATGTTGCCCACATGGATTCTTATTATTTAACCCTTTGTTGATCCCTGTTGCAGCAGGGATGAGCAAAGGGTTAAATGTTAATAATGGATGTGGGCAACATGTCTGTAGGGGGTGCCCACCCTCCCTACAGACATGCTGACCACATAGGTCAGCACATTTATTTACAGGCGGCAGCTATTGCCGGCTTTTAATTAAACTAAATGTTTGGCGGCGGCTCCTGTCAGTGAAGCAGATACAGTACATAATGTACGAACAGTTTAATTAAAAGCCGGCAATAGCCGCTGTAAAATAAATGTGATTAACCCTTCCTATGCCGACCTGTGTGGTCAGCATGTCTCTAGAGAGGGTGGGCACCCCCTACAAACATGTTGCCCACATCTCTTAAAACATTAACCCTTTGTTCATCCCTGCGGCAGCAGGGATGAACAAAGTATCCGGCAACCGGATTGCACATTCAAACCAATCCGGTTGCCCGATTCCAGCTTAGGAACAAATTTTGTTCCTAAAATGTGTGTGAAGGTATGTGTGAAGGTAATTGCGATTACCGCATCCGGATGTGGATGTGGTAAATGCAATTACACTTCAAAGTGTGACCCCAGCCTAAGATGTAAAAAAAAACAGTCATATTCACTTTATTGTTGACCTCTAGTCACTGTCACCGATCTGGACCTCGCAGTATCTTCTGATTATTGCTGAATCCCCATGCTAGATTAAGACAAGGGCCCAGGATGGTTCTGTGCAAGCGAACAGAAGGCCACGATTTCATGCAATGCCCTGTGACCTTATGCAAGCATGTGCAGAATTATGTAAGCGATCTAAGCATGAGTAGTGGTGATCAAAAGATGCAACAAGGTCAGGTGAGGTGACAGAGAAGAGCAGGGAGACTGGAGAGCTGAATGTAGTATGTCTTGTTCATCGCAAAACCCGGGAAGAACATTTTTTTGACACACAAGCCTAAATTTTAGGAATTATGTGTATTAGCAAACCTAGGACAAAGGGATATTAAACTTCTCGCATTGTTTGCAGTACGTAAAGAATAAGAATATGAATGATAACACAAACATTTTTTTTTCCACTCATGGTTAGTAGTTTCATGAAGACATTTATAGTCTAACTACTTTGTTTTCTCTTTTTAAATCGTAATGACAACCAAAAACATCCAAATGACCCTGAAAAGTTCACATACCCTGGGGATTTTGGTCTGATAACATGCATATCAGTTGACACAACTTGGCTAATTAAGGCTAATTAAGGTAACATCCTCACCTTTGACCTGTTTGCTTGTAATCAGTGTGTGCATAAAAGCTGAGTGAGTTTCTGGATCCAGACAGACTCTTGCATCTTTCATCCAGCCACTATCATTTCTAGATTGTGAGTTATGGGGAAAGAAAAAGAATTGCCAATGGATCTAGGGCAAAAGATAGTTGACCACTATAAAACAGGAAAGGGATGAAAAAAAATATCCAAGGAATTGATAATGCCAGTCAGCAGTGTTCAAACTGTGATTAACAAAGGGAAAATCAAGGGCTCTGTAAAAACCAAACCGCGATCAGGTAGACCAACAAAAATTTCATCCGCAACTGCCAGGAAAATTGTTTGGGATGCAAAGAAAAACCGACAAATAACATCAGCTGAAATACAGGACTCACTGAAAACTAGCATTGTGGCTGTTTCAAGATGCACAATAAGGAAGCACTTGAAAAAAATGGGCTGCATGGTCATATCACCAGAAAAAAGCTATTACTGTGCAAATGCTACAAAGTATCAATACGTCAAACAGCACAGAGACAAGCTTCCAAACTTCTGGAACAAGGTATTTTGGAGTGATACAACCAAAATCAAACTTTTTGGCCACAGCCATAAACCTTACATTTGGAGAGGTGTCAACAAGGCCTATGATGAAAGGAACACTATTCCTACTGTAAAGCACGGAGGTGGTTCGCTGATGATGTAGGGATTTATGAGCTACATAAGCACAGGAAGTTTGGTCAAAGTTGAGGGAAAGTGAATGCAGCACATTATCAGCAAATACTGGAGGCTAATTTGCACTCATCAGCTCGGGAAGCTGCACATGGGATATACTTGGATGTTCCAACATGACAACGATCCAAAACACAGGGCCACATTGACCTGTCATTGGCTGCAGCAGAACAAAGTGAAGGTTCTGGAGTAGCTATCTCAGTCTCTCTGACCTCAACATCATTGAGCCACTTTGGGGAGAAATCAAGTGCACAGTTCATGCAAGAAAACACAAGAATTTACAGAAACTGGAGGCTTTTTGCCAAGAAGAATGGGCAGCTTTACTGTCTGAGAAAATAAAGAGCCTCATCCACAACTACCACAAAAGACTTCAAGCTGTCATTGATTTTAGAGGGGGCAATACATGGTATTAAAGAGGACCTGTCACCAAACCAAGCATGGTGATCAAATTACAGCACTGGATGCAGCATGTCTGCAGCATCCAGGCAAGGGGTCACCCAGCACTCGAGTAGCCCTGTACCCCGAGATAATACACTATACAGACATGCTGCATCCAGTGCTGTAATTAGATCACCATACCAGGTTTGGTGACAGGTCCTCTTTAAGAACTGGGGTATGTGAACTTTTTTTCAGGGTTATTTGGATGTTTTTGGTTGTCATTATAATTGAAAAAGAGAAAACACAGTAGTTTGACAATAAATGGTTTCATCCAACCACTATCCATGAGTGGAAAAAAATCTCTGAAAAAAGGGCAAGAAAGCAATAAGTCTGCCGTGGTATGTACACTTTTGAGCACAACTGTAGGTATAGATTGTTCAGAGTTCAGAGAGTTCAGCATTTTTCAGTTCAGAGAGGGAAACTCATAGCGACCCAAACATCACTGTCCTCACATGTCTAAATGTGCACGAGGCCTCTACTGTACTTTAATATTCTTCTAATGTTATATTTACTATTATAGAATCTATATTACAGAAAATATGAGCTTTTCCATCTGGCATGGCTTGTGGGGGAGATAATATTTGCCTCCAGAGTCCCTAGGGCAGGATATTGAGATTTTAGGGTACCACGCTACACAACCGCACAATTTTCAGTTTTACATAGTCTGCAAACACTCCTATGAGCCCCTTAAACAATCTAGAAAACAACTACATCAACATTTATAGGAATAATTTTACTGTAGTTATATAGTGTTTGTTGGACACTATCGTAACAATCCATTTATAATGCCAAATCTAGAAATGGACTAAAGGCTGTAATTCAATATTTCTCAATTGTTGGTGTTCTTCATACAATTTTTTATAATTTATCGCTATTATTCATGGTCTCTGTTGGCAAAAACTTTAACAGCTGCTCAGAACATATTACATGTATTACATCATACAAGTACCGCCACTCAGGCATTTTTCATTGAGGGTAAAAACTTGTAACCAGGATCTGGATGTGAGGAAACATTTTTTCTCAACAACTAACAGTAACTAGGATTGTCACTTCATTCATCTGTTCACTTTAATCACATATTATCCTGCGTAAACTGTTATTTCAGCTGTTATTAAGCCAAAACCTCAGATAAATGCTGTATTTGCTGGTGAAATCATAGAGTATGATGTGTGAGATAGTAGAAAATGTATATAATTAGATTGTTTTTAATATAACGTATATATTTAACATAGTATAAACTTTCAGTCTCCTATAAATGAATAAACAGAGGGAGGAGATGTGAGTAATTTAAGGAATCTAAGATTTAACACAAATTCTGGTTGGTTTAAAATATGATTCTTTACCCATAGTTTCCATTTGTGTATGGTTATGGTATTGCTGCCTTCAGTCTGAGCATCTATAATGTGCACATTGCATTACGAACAAGGAATACCATTGCATGAGCAGCTGTGTCCAAATTCTTTTAATCTTACTGTACTGTTTCTCCAAAAATAAGACAGTGTCTTATATTAATTTTTGCTTCCAAAGATGTGCTGGGTCTTATTTTCAGGGGATGTCTTATTTTTCCATGATCCCCATCTCCCCTTGCAGCCCCCAATATCCCCTCCTGCCCCCAATATCCCCATTATCCTCTTGGAGCCCCTAATAATATCCCCATCATCCCTTTGCAGCCCCCATCATCCCCTTGCAGCCTCCATTACCCCCATCATCCCCTTGCAGTCCCCATCATTCCTTGAAGCCCACAATATCCCCATTATGGTACCTGCAAAAACAAAACAAGCTCACAACACACACATACCATACACACACACATATACACATCCCTTTTCCCAACGGTCTGCCGCTGCATGTTTTCTGGGCACTACTCTGAGCTCTTTCCTGCGTAAATGTACGGGAAACCAATGGCCAATCAGAGGCCAGTAGACTCTGGCCAATCAGTCATGTGCTAACGTTAGCTGCTAGCCTCTGATTGGCCAGTGGCTGCTGGCCTCTGATTGGCCAGCAGCTGCCCGTGCATCAAGAGAAAGCTCAGAGCAACGCCAGAAATGCAGCGTCAGTCACCTGGACAATGGTGGTGAGCTACAGGCACAAGTCCAGTATAATCACAGCTGCATGCTCTGCCCTGGTCTTCTGTTCGGTGTGCATGCTTAAAGAAAATTGCTAGGGAGATCTTATATTGAGCAATTCAGCAAAACCTCTAGGTCAGTGATGGCGAACCTATGGCACGCGTGCCAGGGATGGCACGCAGAGCCGCCTCCGCTGGCACGCGGCCTCGCCACTACACTGCTGCTTTGATCTGCCGGCATGCGTTAACGCAGGTGCCTATATGTGCCATGCGTTAACGCATGCGTTTCCCATAGGGCCCCATGTTAAAAAAACGCATGCATTTTTTATACAACCCATGCGTTTTTTTACAGCACCCAAAAAACGCTGCATGCAGTGTTTTTTTGGAATGGTGAAAAAAAACGCATGTGTTGTTAAAAAATGCAGCAACATGTAAGTGTACCATGTGTTAATGCATCTGTGTTTTTTTATAAACAGCTAAAAATACAGAGAATGCAAAAAACGCAGGTATGTGTGAACAAGGCCATACCGAACATAATGTTTCGGCAGCAGGTGTCTGCCTTTCTCAAGGTGTCTACTTGAGAAAGGCAGACACCTGCTGCCGAAACGTTGTGGTCGGTAAGGGCCAATAGACAGGAGAAGTATGAGCCTTATCTCCTTATTTGCTGAGTGCTGTCCGTTTTTTGGATTTATATATATATATATATATATATGTGGACCCATCGCATCATATGGCCAGGCATGTGTGTATATATGTGTTTATAAACTGTATATATGTGTGTGTATATATGTGTGCCTGTATGTGTATGTTCCCACTGCATCATGTGACCAGCTGCATATGTGTATATCTGTGTGTATATCTGTATTTGTATGATGTGACCTGCCATGTGTGTATACTTGTGTATGCCTGTATACATGTGTATATGTGTGTATAGGTGTGTATGTGAATATGACATGACCTGCCGTGTGTGTATAATATAATAATAATATTTATTCATTTATATAGCGCTATTAATTCCATAGCACTTTACATACATTACATACATGAGTAATGCTGTGTCTCTTGGTGCTCACAATCTAAACATCCTATCAGTATGTGTTCACAATGTGGGAGGAAACCGGAGTGCCCGGAGGAAACAGACGCAAGCACAGGGTGAACATACAAACTCCTTGCAGATGTTGTCCTTAGTGTCCTTGGTGGGAATTGAACCCAGGACCTCAAGACCCCCAGTGCTGCAAAGGCTGCAGTGCTAACCACTTGAGCCACTGTGTGTATATGTGTGTATATACGTGTGTGTATATAAATATGCGTGTATGTATATAAGGTTGCGTTCACACATTTGCGTATTTTGCTTTTTTGCGCGCGCTTTTTGCCGCGTTTTTTGGCCGCGCAAAAAAGCGCAACAAAATACGCAGGAGCTTTCACACACTGCACTTTCTTTACTCCAGAAAGTGCAGTGATGTCACAGAGGGGAGGAAGAATCCTGCTTCCTCCTCCCTCTGTGACAGCCCCATTAGATTTCACAGTGTATTAATATACACTGGGAAATCTAAATTAAACAAAGGCAAATGTATGAAAAATAAAAAAGAATGAATACTTCACCTGTCCGACGCCTTTTCCCGCTCTTCGGTCTCCGGTTCCAAGTGAGAGGTCTTCTGCCAGGACCTGTGGTGACGTCAGAGGGGCATTCCTGGGGCATTCCAGCGCTGATTGGCTGCTCGCGGTCATGTGATATGTATCACATGACCGCGAGTGCCCAGGAACGCCCCTCCGACTTCACCACAGGTCCAGTCAGAACACATCTCACTTGGAACCGGAGACCGGACACCGGGAAAAGGCGTCGGAGGGTAAGTATTTCATTCTTTTTTATTTTTCATACACTTGCCTTTGTTTAATTTAGATTTCACAGTGTATATTAATACACTGTGAAATCTAATGGGCGGCCACAGCTGTCACAGAGGGGAGGAGGAAGCAGGATTCTTCCTCCCCTTTGTGACATCACAGGGAGAATACGCAGGAGCAGCTGCGTAAACAATTGACATATCAATTCTTTAAGCAGCTGCGCTTTCTCCCTGAAAACGCAGTGTGTATTTTTGTGCAATGTCTGCACTGCAAAGTGAATTTCACATTAACTTTGCCAGTAGACAAAAGGCACATTGCGTATTTTGAAAAGCGCGCGTAAAAAAGCGCGGCAAAATACGCAATGTGTGAATGTAGCCTAAATATGTGTGTATATATGTGTGTGTTGCCAGCAACGTTTCCAGAGCGCTGGGTAAAAACACTACATTTTGCATTGCATTTGCAACATGTTTACCCATACAAGTCCATGGGTGCATTAATGCATGCGTTTTACCACTTTTCTATGCATTAAATTAGCTGAAAAAATGCATTGCGACCAAACACAGCAAGAACGTGATCTGAACTTAGCCTTACCGCAGCCTGCTGCCGCAAGGACCTGTGTGATGTGGCGGGGTAACATGATGCTGTCTTGTGACGCGGCCTGCTTGGAGTGGGCATTGGTAAGACCGGGCTGCTGGGTGCTGGCGGGGGCGGGAGACTGAACCGCGAACTGTTAAAGGATGGCAAGGGGGAGACCAGGATGTGGACTGCTGGGAGCTGGTGGGAAGGAGACTGGGCTGCAGACTGTTGTGGGCTGGCAGGGGTAGAACTGGGCTGTGGACTGTTGGGGGCTGGCGGGGAGGAGTGAGCACCAGGCTGTGGTCATCGGTGGATGTGGATGCAGCAGGGATATCGTGCCACAAAGGTGGGTGCAGCTGGGGGTCAGGCAACGGAGGTGGGTGAAGCTGGGGGTTAGGCAGCGGAGGTGGATGCAGCAGGAGTGTCAAGTGTTGGGCATGTCAGCCCAGAGTGCGGAGGCAGCATTTTGGGAGACCCATCACTCGGCTTTCCCAATATGCCGTCCGGCATACTTCGGTTGTTGCAGTGGATTGTGGGATTCCCGATGGAAGTGGATGACATACGCCACTAGCTGATTATATAGATCATTCTTAAGAAAGTTCTTTGGATAAACAGGTTACAAATGAACTATTAATATACCTTTACTTATATTTATGATTTTTCCAGTTGTAAACCCATATATTTTAGGTTCTCTTGGTGTCGGTGGACATTAAAGGGGTTTTACTAGGACAACCCCTTCTGATTCCACATGTCTCTCCCAGGTAAAATGAAAAAGCTTGTAATCACCTCCCATGCTGACATAGTTCCAACAGTGTCAGTAAGAACGTTCTCGGGGTTTATGGGAAATTGTGACATCTCGCAAGCTTCACGACCAATCACTGGCTGCTTTTCTCTCCCTGCCTTCAAAGAGAGAAGCCGGCGGTGATTAAACAAAGGGTCATATTATGTCACAATATCATGTAAGCTCTGGGAATGTGATTAGTGACACCAGTGGAATGGCATTGGCATGAGAGGTGAGTAAGGGCTTTTTTATTTTATCTATTGGAGACAAGTGGAATCAGAAGTGGATGTCCTAGTATTGGACAACCCCTTTAAAATTATTGGCACTGTGATACTCTTCATCATATAACTAATGTATCACGCTATAGAATACTTACATTATTCCACATATAAAAGTAAGTAATTATTATTATTATTATTATTATAGCGGCATTTATTCCATGGTGCTTTACATGTGAAAATGGTAAACATAGACAAGTACAATATTCCTGAACAATACAAGGCACACACAGGTACAGGAAGAAGACCTTACACGCGAGGGCTCACAGTATACCGATGATGGGTCAGGATCCAAGAGGAGAAGGTAGAGTTGGTCGTGGATTTTGTGGACTTAGACTCACTGCAGGTTGTATGCTTGTTGGAAAAGGTGGGTCTTCTGGTTCCTTTTTAAGGTTTCTATGATAGGCAAGAGTTTGATATGTTGGAGAAGAGAGTTCCAAGGTATGGGGGATGCACGGGAGAAGTCTTGTATGTGATTGTGGGATGGAGAGATAAGAGGAAAGCAGACAAGGAGATCTTGAGAGTATCACAGGTTGCATAAAGGTGAGTACCTGGAGATCATGTTTCAGTTGTATGAAGGAGAAAGATTGTGAATAGTTTTGTATGTTATAGTTAGGGTAGGCCTCTGAGAAATGGGGAGTAAGTGAAGAGCTTGGCAGAAAGGAGAGAGCGAGGAATAGCAGAGAGAAAGGTGGATTAGTCGGGAAGCAGAATTTAGGATAGATTGAAGGGGTATAAGAGTGCAAGAGGGGAGGCCAGAGAAGAGGAGGTTACAGTAGTCAAGGCAGGAGATGATGAAGGCATGCACGAGTGTTTTTACAGTTTTCCGTTGTACAAGGAAGGTACAGATATGGTACCTTTACACACCGCCACAGGAAGGTAGAAACTGCCAGGCATCGGACACAATTGTGCCTTTTGCCTTGAAAAGATAGCGTGTAATTCAGGAAGTTCCTTCCTGTGTCTTCGGATACCTGTGTTTGAGCCGTGCTCAAAAACAGGCAGGCATAATCCCTATGGTGGCGGCATGTATTCCGGGCACAGGCAAGGTTTTTATGTGGCATAGGGAAAACCCAGGGGTGTTCCACAGCGTCATGGTTACCACGCCCCATCAGCGATAATTGGTGGGGGCTACTGTGTAACCATTGGCTGTCCCTGTACAGGGCGCCATATTTAACGAGCTGACCAGTCACACTGCACATTTGCAATAGCGTCATGTATTAGCCAGCCTTCCTGCGTCGGCTGGCCAATCATGATGTTATTGCATTGTCCAATCACCGTACGAGCGTCACGTAATACACAACTCTGTCACGCCTATGTCCTTGTGGCGCGCAATATGTATGCCCATATTCCCTTGTGGTAGCGGCGTGTAAATCAGGGAAGGTATTCTACAGAAGGTAACCCGCGGCACACGGGGAACGAAAATACCTTCTGTGGAGCACCTTTTGGCGGCATCTATATGCGGCATCAGGAACCGTTGGCAACCGTTGAAAACGCGCGCGTGCACGTGCGGTGCCTGCCTGTTGCTGCCCTCTGTGGCGGCGTGTAAAGGTACCTATACAGGAAATATTTTTGAGTTAGAGTCGGGAGGATTTGGCAAGGTCTTGGATTTGAGACTTGAAGGAGAGGGCAGAGTTGAAGATCACCCAGAGACACCGAGCAATTGGGATTGTGGCGAGTGAGCAGCCATTGACTTTGATGGTTAGATCTGATAGAGGGGTAGAGTGAGATGGGGAAAGATGATGAATTCTGTTTTGTCCATGTTCAGTTTTAAATATAAAGCAGAAAAGAAAAGATGAAACAGCGGACAGACATTGTGGAATTTTGGTTTGTAAGGAGGTAATGTCAGGTCCAGAAATGTAGATCTGTGTGTCATCAGCATAGAGATGATACAGAAAACTGTGGGACTCTATGAGTTTTCTCAGGCTGAGGGTGTAGATAGAGAAGAGTAGGGGTCCTAGAACTGAACCTTGAAGGACACTGACAGGTAGGGGGCGAGGTGAGGTGGTTGTGTTGGAGAGGGAGATGCTTAATGTCCAGTCTGTTAGATATGAAGAGATATAGGAGAGGGCCAAGTCTGTGATTCCAACAGAAGAGAGAATCTGTAACAGGAGGAATTGGTCTACAGTGTTGAAGGCAGAGGACAGGTCCAGTAGAAGGAGGACAGAGAAGTGTCAATTGGTTTTGTCAGTTAGTAGGTCATTGGAATGTTTAATTAGGACAGTTTCAATATGTGAGATGAGAAGTGGGTTGTTTTGCGGCTGTGAGTGTAGACGTGAGGTTGGCGAGAGACTGCTTGTTTGCAGCAAAGTACTCAGTGGAATGGGATCTATTCCACCTCTGCTTGCATAAGTTCTTTAGTCAGGTTGGTGTGCCAGGGTTGCCTGTTGATTGTGCATGTTTTGCTGTGCATTAGAAATGTGGGCAAATCGAGAGCTGTAGTTATTGTGGTGTTATATAAAGTGGCAGCAGCATCTGCATCATCTAAGGAAGCTGTCTGTAAGAGGGAGAAGGGACTCAGAGAATGAGTGCAAATCAAGGTGTTTTAGATTTCTGCGAGGATGAGTGAGTTTGTAGAGTGAAGGTTGAGTAGTAGGAGAGGAGAGAAAAGCGTTAGTTGACCCTGGGGGGTGGTAAATCACAGCTACCTGAAGGTTGCAGGGAGAGTAGATGCAGTTGGAATGCACCACAAAGAGGGTAGAGTAAAGGGTGTTGTAAGTGGAATTGGGGGTAAAGGTGCTGTTATCAGACAGGAGCAAGCCAACTCCTCCACCATGTTTGTTGCTGGAGTGAGGAGTATGAGAAAGATGGAATCCACCATAAGAAACTACAGCTGGAGAGGCTGTATCAGAGGAAGTGAGCCAGGTTTCCGAGATGCCAAAAAAGGAGAGCTTGTTAGTGATGAAGAGGTCATGAATCTTTGGAAGTTTATTGCAGACAGAGCGAGCGTTCTATGGGGCTCCTGGTAGAGGGACTGGGGGAGCAGGGACTGGATGAATGGGTATAAGGTTATTATGGTTGCAAAAATTTGTGATGGATCATGGGTGGGGCTTAGAAACAACTGTGCGGATGTGATCACAAGGGTCAGGATTAGGGATGGGCGAATCCTGAAATACTCGGAATCGCTGGACTCTAACGAGTCCGGGTCCGAGACTCGGTACTCGTTGCGAGTCCAGCGAGTCCGAATAGTAACCTGTACTTTTGCAGTGTATCTATACAGATACACTACAAAAGTACCCTAAAAGTTAATCTAAGGGGTTAAAAACAATAAGCATTAATACTCACCTCCTGTACTCCTGTACTTTATGTACCAGGACCGGTACCGAAGACCTCCGGCTGTTACAGGACCTCCGAGACCACCGGGAGAAGATGGGGAAAAGGACCTTGCAGTTCAGCCAATCAGCATGCGGCTAACGGTCACATGGGTTTGTCATGTGGCCGCAGTGCAGCCGCGTCATTATCATTAGGCAGCTTTGATCTGTATTAAGTCTTCCCTTCCTCTGAAAAATCTTGGCATCACATTTTTAGTACTCAATGTGTGTGTGCTATCCTTAATGGCAGCTAACTTAAGAGGAAAATTGTCTGTGACCTTTACAATCTCTATATGTACTATGTGTATTACTAAGTAGATAGTGGGGTTTCTTTGGTCCCCCCAAAAATCAATTGCTTTATGTAACTGCTTTATAGAACTTATTTCTTAGGTTTTTGTATTGGTCATGATAGTATCAGCTATCAATTTCTCTCTTTCTACAACTACAAGAGAGGTTGTTTCCTAATCTAACCCCCTAGAACGGTAATCACTTGATAGGTGTACAAAGTATTTATAAGGCTCATATGCCTTTGTCTAACCATACAATGAAAGTACCTATAGACTACAATGGCTTTGTTCTAAATTGTCATGTTTTTCACATCACTGATTGTATTGTGTACCCAACTCCACCCTCAGGATTACTGCCTATAGGGTAGTTGTTCACCCCTCTTTTATATATATATATATATATATATGGCCAGTTTGTAAGAGTATTGGCGCCGCAAACATACTACTGATGGTCGCCTGTACTGGTGGCCACCATCTTATTGGTTTCTGTGCATTCACACTCCTGATTATGGAATCATTGCCTTTACTATGCACCACCATTTTCTTGGTGGATAGACTTACAGCACATGCACAGAGGTTCCAACATTCAATGCGGTAATCGCACAGACGCACACTGCTCTTCCGGGATGTCGGGAGCAGATGGGGCACATACCACACACCTGGGCAAAAAAGGTATGGGCTTGTTATACTAATTATAAAAGGATTTTCTGTGCAACCATTGATCACTCCCCTGACGAAGCTGCCACTGGTGGGGCAGCGATACGTGTGGGGTCTGCTCTCCCTCTCCATTCCTCAATTTCACCATCCATGGGTCTCCCTTATGATACACTGATAAATCCCGCTTAGGCTGGTTCTATGGGCAGATATGGCTCTTCCTGAAGATATCTGGTAACTATAACTATAACTATAACCATAAGGATTGGGCTTTGGCAACTTATACCAATATGGAATCATTTTGCATACATGTATACTGAAATCCACCTAATATATTGAGATTATTTAATGCAGGTTTCTTTATTACTACTGTTTTTTTCAACTTTACCTATAGACAATAAAGGGTTCCTTTGAAAACTGTTCATTTTTCAAAACCCTAGCTCTGAGATTGGATTTAGCCTATGTTGTGGCAGCCAATTTTGAATCCGGCTATTTGGGTTTACACTGATAGTTGAACATCAATGTTGAATCCTGATATAGGTTTCTATACTGTCAGTTACAGGATCCCTACCCAAAATTTTGAGACCATACTGTGGTTTTCCCTCATTTATATGTCTATAGGCTTCATCAACCATATGTTATCTTTGAAACCCTCATTGTCTTTATTGGGTATGGGATATACTTTTACTACCTATATATCTCAGTTATAGATTGTAAAGGTACCGTCACACGCGGCAATATTGCTAGCAATTTCACTGGCAATTTGCTGGTTGCAGTGAAATTATGGACACATTGTTCAATTTTTACACAGCAACAAAATAGAAACAATGTGTCCATAAATTCACTGCAACCAGCAAATTGCCAGTGAAATTGCTAGCAAAATTGCCGCGTGTCACGGTACCTTATGTGTTTTCCCTTACTGGGTGACAATATGCCTTGCTATAAGTTTATCTAATATTTGAATACCCTGAATTCTTTGGTGTTGAACATTGTCAAAAAACTTTTTTTTAGATCTATCCGATCCTATCCTTATAAAAGGATTTCCACTATACTAGATTTTCAGGATAATACTTATTAAGATAGCCATACGGTGCAACTTATAACCATATTGTGGGGATATACCAGTCTGATTTAGGAGGTTTGGAGTTTGGGGCCAATAAATAACAATTTTTGGTCCAATGTATGTACGGCTATCACTGCCTTTTAATTGTTTTTAATCTCTTTGATCTATGTTGTACACTGGTTTGTCAAATTGTGATTTAAATTGGAATAAAGTTTTTTGCACTTTTTCAACAAATTTGAGTTGTATCACCATTATTGTAATCCCTCTGCTCTTTTGTTCCTCGATTACTTGTTTGGATTACAGGTGGATCCATGCTCCCTAATATAGATTTAAAGCAGTGCAGTCCCTCTCTTCTTTTTTATTCCAAGTGTCAGGATTTGGGGATATGTCACTAGAAATGAGGAGAAGCAGAGAGAGCATTAGATGGTGGGAGCATGAGAGGGCACGATGTTGCTATGTGTGTCTGGAGACATAGGATTGTATGTGGTGGAACAGTTCTGAGGAGAAGTTGAGATGGGTGGAGAGGACGGTGGGAGAAAGGACTACTTCCTTACTAAATTGAGGGATTAGAGAAATTAGTAAGAAATTAAGTAGCATGGGGGTGAAAGTGAACAGAAAATGAAACATTGTTTATAGTAACTTTGTATTCTATTAGCTTGCTGTCCTTTCCGGTTCCAATTCTGGTCTATTTCATTATATTGAACTTGGAATGCAGCATTTACAATGTGCCACAGATCAGACTAAAGTATTGATTAGACTTAAGCACTGGAATATATTGACATTCAAGTGATAAAAGGTTTGACCAAGTGTGAGGGGCATGCTGAGACCAGATACAGAAACACATAGACTTAAGCAAAATCATAAATTAAGGAGGAGAAATGGAGTGACCAGATACAGATATATCATAATGAAGTAAGCAAAAGGAATGGAACATGAATGGAAATGTTGGGTAGGAAAACAGGCATACAAGATTGAAAAAATATGCACTGCACATGGAAGAGGCAAGATGCATAGGAAAAGCTGTGTGTAATGGAGTCATAATGGTTGAGATACTGCACATGGATGAAGTTGTTTATAATGGAGTTGCTGATTTTTCTAACGTTTTTATAATTAACCCTTTCAGGACCGACAATTTTCATTTCACACTTTTTATCTTTCACAACCCGGCTTTCAAGAGCCAAAACTTTGTCATAGATATAACCAACTGATGACTTATTTTTGGAGCACATTTTGCAGTTTTGAAACATCTCAATATTATAGTATAAAGGAAGCCAGAAAATGAATTCTAAGTGGGCTCAAATGCTGAAAACCCCCTACAATTTCGCTAACAGATCCAGCAAAAAAAAAAACCAGAACGATCTAGTTCAGTCCGTCATTGTCTGGTTTGAGGTCCGGGTTTTTAATAGATCTGTGCTGGATTTAAAAAAAACGGGGGTGTGAAAGTAGCCTTATCAGGGCAAAGCGGACATCTTATTTTGGCTAGATTTGCCTTTTGATAGGGGATCTAATAAGGAATGTTTCTTTTGTGGGACTAAGGACTAAAGACTAAGGACTAAGGACTAAGGACTAAGGACTAAAGACTAAAGACTAAAGACTAAGGAGCAAGGACTGAAGACTAATCACTAAAATCTAAGGACTACCGTATATACTCGCGTATAAGCCGAGTTTTTCAGCCCAAAATTTGGGCTGAAAAGTCCCCCCCGGCTTATACGCGAGTATATACCGCCCGCCCACCACCCGCATCAGTATACAGGCTCCCCATCAAGATCCAGGGCCCCCCCCCTTGCTCGGAAAACCTGTAAAGTAAAATCCTTATACTTATCACTGTCCTCTCGCCGCCGTCCCGCCGCTGCAGACACCGCGATCCTCCATCTTCATTCAGCGTCTTCCGGCTTCCTGTGGTCGCAGGCAATGACGTCATTGTCAGCGCCGACCACAGGAAGTCGGAAGACGCTGAATGAAGATGGAGGATCACGGTGTCTGCAGCGGCGGGACGGCGGCGAGAGGACAGTGATAAGTATAAGGATTTTACTTTACAGGTTTGCCGAGCAAGGGGGGGGGGGCTGGATCTTGATGGGGGGGGCCTGTATACCCCTGGGGCTGGTGCTGTATATACCCCTGGGGCTGGTGCTGTATATACCCCTGGGGCTGCTGCTGTATATACCCCTGGGGCTGCTGCTGTATATACCCCTGGGGCTGCTGCTGTATATACCCCTGGGGCTGGTGCTGTATATACCTCTGGGGCTGCTGCTGTATATACCTCTGGGGCTGCTGCTGTATATACCTCTGGGGCTGCTGCTGTATATACCCCTGGGGCTGCTGCTGTATATACCCCTGGGGCTGCTGCTGTATATACTCCTGGGGCTGGTGCTGTATATACCACTGGGAAGGCTGCTGTAACACTGCTGGGGCCTGTATGTATCACTGGGGAGGCTTCTGTATACCACACTGCTGGGGCTGTATACTACCACTGGGGAGGCCTGTATACCACTGGGGGGGGCCTGTATACCACACTGCTGGGGGCTGTATACCTGTGCTGAGGTCCACCCTCGGTTTATACATGAGTCAATAGGTTTTCCCAGATTTTGGGGGCAAAAGTAGGGGGTCGGCTTATACACAGGTCGGCTTATACACGAGTATATACGGTAAGTACTAAGGAGACTGCCAACCCAGCATAAATAGATTTACAGGTCATACAATGCTCCTTTGGGAGATTAAATATGCAAATAGCCTCCTTCAAGGAGGAGGACTAGGGTTCTAAGTCAATTTATTGGGGTGGTGACAATCCATAAGATCAATATTTACCTTTTATGACTAAGGATAAGAAGCAAAACCATACACTCCATTTGTGAACATGTTTTGGGGTGTTTTCCCATAAAGCAGTGCAGAGTAGAATGTCTGATATAGCTAGTTGAAAGGCCTGTGACAGGATCTATGTGGGAACAACATTCCCCTTATGGAGAGTGCCTAGCCACCTAAGGAGACTCATTGGCAATGCAATGCCCCATCTGGGAATTTAAATATATGGATATCATCTTCAGGACAGATGACACAAGAGTTCTTGCCTTCTCCCTCTCCAAAGAGCACATTTGCATATAAAAAGTTAACCTAACACAAAAACATAATTTATTCAGTTGTTGACTTTCTGATGTTATCTTCTCTTTAATCCAATGTATATACAATGAAGTCACTGGCCAAGGTCTTCAATTCAAGGAATATTTCATTGGCTAGAAGAAGAATCAACACCTTCAAAATGTGCTGTAGAAGAATGTTATCAATGCCATGGATGGCAAGAAAGACAATAAAAATCTATTTTGGAAGAAATCAAACCAGATGTGTCACTTGATGCAAGGATCACCAAGCTACGACTGGCTAAGGCTGCCTTCACACTTGCGGACCCCTCCGCAGCGTCCTGCGGAGGGGATCCGCAAGCTGACCGCAGCCACCGCCAGCCCCTATCTTTATAATGGGAACGCATGGTCATGCGCAGGTCTGCGCATGACCGTGCGCTCCCATTCACTGCAATATGTGATTTGTACGCAGGCGGATGCCCGCGCACAAATCACACACTCTCGTCCGCACCAGGAACGTGACATGGTCGCGTTCCTGGTGCGGACGAGAGTGTGTGATTTGTGCGCGGGCATCCGTCTGCGTACAAATCACATATTGCAGTGAATGAGAGCGCACGGTCATGCGCAGACCTGCGCAGCACCGTGTGTTCTCATTATAAACATAGGGGCTGCGTTCAGCTTGCGGATCTCCTCCGCAGGACGCTGCGGAGGGTACGCAAGTCTGAAGTCAGCCTTACTTTGGACAGATTGCACAAAGAGAAAAAAATCACTAGAGAAAGACATGGTAGGAACAATAGAAGGTACGAGGCGAAGAGGAAGACCAGCAACCCAATGGACTGATACTGGCGGAGAAGACCCTGGTGGACCCTTCTAGGATCATTATACCTTACAAAGATTATCAGTGGAACCCAAGGGCCACACCAATATCTCCCTAGTGAATTAGCACACTAAATTCTCGTTTAAGCAAATAGATGAATTACTTTATTGTTAAAAAATATGATTTCATAAAAAATTCCCAATAATATAGTACATACACATGTTACAGGGCACTCAATCCCCCTATGCACATTTAGAACAGGGTTGGCATTAAATCAAACAGAAAACCAATGCTATTTGCACTTGATTAAATACAGCACCATCACTTTTGTATCTGACCTGGATCCCTCCCTAACCTGAACAAAAGTGCTCACCATTTATATGCAGTCCAACTGCATTCTATTGCCACATGATAGGGTTAAAAGAATCCCAGATCATACCTGGTGTAAAGCGTGCTCTTTGTATTGAATCACTCTGGTCCCCTGTCGCCACTGTATCCCTGGAACTATAGCCTACGTACGTTTCAAAGTTCAGGAATATATAACCTCTTCCTCAGGGCCTGCATTTCTAGGATCATGCAAGATCGATCTTCCTACCGAGACGCCATGACTCGAGATCGAGCTGAAGGCCTACTTAATAATAATAATATGGTTTACATCACAATGATATAGACTTCATTGTTAATACAGTATAGTAAACCAGTGCAAAGCTATTTATTTCTAGATTGCTATATTAAAGTTTATCGTGAACTAGCACCATTCACAAAAACAAGTTCATATTTAGAGAAAATATTCATATTCACAAAATAGTCTTTGCAGAATCACACAGCGCAATTTAATATTAGAACAGAAGAGATTTACTGACATGTTAAATGGCTCAAAAACCCCTTTGGTTCACTCTCAGTCTCCCACAGAGTCCTATCCGATTTGCAATCCTGTACAGGGAAATGAGTGCCTGTACCCTCATCTTTGTGCTTGACATTGTGATACTCTGTTGCTCCTGTAAAATATAATTATTTTTAAAGCTGTTAACGTGGAGAGACTTGGCATTAAATGAACAGTATAATTAGACTTTACTGACACAGACAGAACATGTACAGTATGTCCTCCGTGGTCTTGCTGTTTGCAGTGTGCAGAAAACCTTTAAGATGAATATGAGAAACCTACTGTGTTAGTAATGACAGTCTAAAAGAACTCAATAATTAGACCCAGAGGCCTGCAAGATGTTGAAAACTGGTGAAAGAAGTAATATTTTACCATATAGATACAGGGTCAGAGAAATAAGGCACTTGGGAACACAGCGCTAGCTATTCATTACACCTGAAGAATCTTGGTACATTAACCCCTTAAGCCCTCGTCAATTTTCCATTTTTGTTTTTTCCTCCCCTTCCTCCAAGAGCCATAGCTGTTTTATTTTTCTATCACTATAGACATATATGGGCTTCTTTTTAGTAAGTCGAGTTGTACTATTGAATGACATCATTCATTTTATCATACTAGTACTGGAAAATGGGGAAAAAAATTCCAATGGTGGTGAAATTGCAAAAAAAAAGTGAAATTCCACAATGGTTTTGGGGGTTTTCTTATTCACCATTTTCACTATATGGTAAAACTGACATGTCAGTATGATGCCTTAGGTTGGTACGAGTTCATAGATGTCATAGACTGTTACTTTTATCTAAAGGGTGAAAAAAATTCAGAAGTTTGTAAAAGAAAAAAAAAAGTGCCTTTGGCACCATTTTCCAGGGTCTACGGCTGTGTGACAGCTTACATTTTGCATCTTGAGCTGATGTTTTTAATTATAGCAATTTAGGGAAGATGTGCTGTTTTGATTGCATGTTATTATGTCGTAGTGCAATGTTGCGGTGACCAAAAAACATAATTTTGACGTTTTGACTATTTTTTCCGTTATGCAGTTTAGTGATCAGATTAATTGATTTTATCTTTTCATAGATTGGGCATTAATGCAGCAATACCAAATATATGGTATGTATTTTTAAAATAGTTTTATTTCCAATGGGGCAATGGGGGGTATTTATACTTTTATGTTTTTTACATTTTTTTCATATTTTTAAAAACTTTTCTTCCACTTTTAGTTTATTTTATTGGCCCCCTTAGGGCGCCTCAACACTGCAGTGTCTGATCACTTGTGCAGTGCAAAGCTTTGATGATCCAGAGCTCTGCACAGCACAAATGATCACTTTCTGTGGATGCAGGTACTAGGCAGGTATCCATAGTAAGTGAGCCACGACAAAGACAGGAGTCCTCATCTGACCCCTGACTGTCATGGCAACACATTGACTCACCATGATTGCATCACAGGATCGCTGATGACAACAGGAAATAGAGCAATCTGCCCATACCTTTTGGCTGCACATACTGGCTGATCAGATCAGCTGGCATGTTCGGAGGATGATGCAAGCTCAGCATGTGAGTTCACATCAAAGGGATAGAGATCACCTAGGACAGCCTGTTATGTTCTAAATTGTTAAAGGGTTAAAAACATGGTCTCGTCTAAATCCACAAGTCTGCAGTCAATCTTTATGACTGCAGACTTGTGAAGTCTCAAAACATGCTCACTGCACTCTGTGAGCATTCTCTGGTGTCAGCATCGGCAACACAGACTACATGGCAATACGCAGACTCCCGGTTAGAATCTGACTAGACTGTTTCCAGCTTAACTAAATACACTTGCATTAAGTGTGCCATAAACAGTCTAGTGAGATTGTGGCTGGGAGTATATCATAAACTATATATATATATATAGCATATCGTAAACTTGCAGCCACATGATTTCTGTTTCGACGCATTTTTTTTTCACGGCCGCATATGCCGCAAGGGCCGAAACCGCACCTGCCGCACACTTACCGCAAGCCCCATAGACATTGCATGGGGCTTGCCGCAAGTGAACTGCAAGTGAGGCCGTTATGCGGTAACCGCGGCAGTTGCATTTTTTTCACCGCAACTGCCACGAACAGCGTTTACCGCTCATGTAGAAGGGGCCTAAATTGCTGCATAATGTACAACCTATTGATGGCATCGGGTAGGGTGGATAATAACTGGCAAGACTCAAGTGCTTAGTTAGGAAATATATTCATACTGTAGTGTCAAATTATGAAATTTATTTACATAAATTGACTCTGCCACTAAATATTTAGAAAATCCATCACCGGTCCACCATACATTTACTGAATACAACTCCATTCATACCTTTTTAATTGTCAGCAAATGATCCAAACATGCCGAATAAGTTAAATAGATGCCTGTGTTATATACCATATAGTAACATCCATTACATTTGGGCTACTGTCTTACAAAAACTACATACATTATACCATACATTTTTTACTAGTGTTTGCATTATGAACATTGTAGTCTAGTGACTAATCAACACCTATGAACATGTTTAGAGTGCACGTCCATTGGTTAGTAGAGCAATGACAAACTGAAGTGACAGCAAGAGGCAATGGATGCCACATACTAAGCCACATACTCAGGCATCAGTATCTACACAGATCTTCAGAAGGAATTTGCAAGACATTGGACTATAAGAGAGATGTCCAGCTACAGGTGTTCCATAGGTTTCAATCACAACTCTCAAAAGCTATTCTAGTGCAGACCAAAATGGCAAAAACTGGAATGGAAGCCTATCCTCTTCACAGGCAAGTCCCACTTTTGTTTTGGACATAATGATTATCAGGGATTTGTCTAGAGAACATGTGGGGATTGGCACAAGGAGGCCTTCACATGGAAACATCACACTAGTCCACCTCCCAGAATTATAGTGTAGGGTGAAATAATGTATTTTGGTCATGGAGGCAGTGGTGTAAGCATTTCTCCAAAGTGTCCCAGGAGCCACTTTTCAACACGATAATGATCACGTTACTCACGCTACTGTTGTTAATCTGCAAGGCCTAAATATGCTACCATGTCCTTCAGTTTCTCTGGACTAAGGCTGGGGTCACACTTGGCATGAGTTTTTTTAGTGACTTAAAAAACTCATGTGTTTATCCATGCGTTTTTTTCATGTCAGCATGAGTTTTTTAAGGTGTGTGATGGCACCATGCGTTTTTAAATCTGCACCAAAAAATAGTGCATGCACTATTTTTTGGTGCTGTTTAAAAATGCATGCGTTTTTTTTAACATGGGCCCCTATGGAAAACGCATGCAAAAACGCATGGTACAGAGTACCATTTAGTACCATCCAAAAACGCATGCGTTTTCCATAGGGGCTCATGTTAAAAAAACGCATGCGTTTTTTTTAACATGGGCTCATATGGAAAACGCATGCGTTTTTGGATGGTACTAAATGGTACTAATGTACCATGCCTTTTTGCACGAGTTTTTGATGTCAGCTAATCACATAATAGGAAAAATGCACACAAAAACGCATGGTACTGTCACACATGCGTTTTTGCTATTTACACATGCGTTTTTGCTATTAGGGCATGCGTTTTTCAACATGGGTGCCTATGGGTGCGTTTTTACATGTTTTTTGGTCTCCAAAAACTCATGAAAAAAAACGCAAGTGTGACCCCAGCCTTAGGCTAGAGTCACATTTGAGGATGACGCCAGCGCTAAAATCTTTGAAAAGCAACGCAGCGCATAGCATTAATGCTATGCGCTGCCAGTGAAACGGAGCCCCATAGCAACCCGGTGTTTACCTTCGCAGTGGTCACACACCAAACTGCATGACGTGCGCTTTATCACAGTGCACAGGAAAACGCTGCGGACAGTGTTTCCTGTGCGCTGTGATAAAAACGCATGTCCTGTGTGACCGCTGCTAAGGTAAACACAGGGTTGCTATAAGGCTGCGTTCCATTGGCAGCGCATAGCATTAACGCTATGCACTGCGGCTACTTTTCAAAGATTTTAGCAGCTCCGTCATCCTCAAGTGTGACACTAGCCTTTCACATCTAGGACTTTTTGGTTGGTAATTGCAAAGGGAACTGCAAGCAGTAGATAAGGGTGCCAATAGTGTCCCCTGAGGTCCTGAACGATTTTGGCAAGTTTTTGGACTTAGTCATTTTTACATTAAAAATGCATATGCGTTAACGCAGGTGCCTATATGTGCCATGCGTTAACGCATGCGTTTCCCATAGGGCCCCATGTTAAAAAAAGCATGTTTTTTTTTAAAAACGCATGCGTTTTTTTACAGCACCCAAAAAACGCTGCATGCAGTGTTTTTTGTGATGCTGAACAAAAACGCATGTGTTGTTAAAAAACGCAGCTACACTTAAATGCACCATGCGTTAACGCATATGCGCTTTTGGACTTAGAAAAAAAAAGCCTAAAATGATCCCAAAAGCGGATTTAAGGCAAAAAACGCATGGTATGTGTGAACAAGGCCATAGCATGCTAACATGAATGGCTGTAATGCTCAATTTTTGTGGAAACGTTTGTCAAAGCAAATTATTGTTCATGACATTGCATCTGTAAAGTTCTAGGGGAAATAACAGAGAAAGGCCACAGCACAGAGTAAGGTCGCTCCCCCACTGGTGAGAGACATGTGGCAGACTTGTGAGAGACTCACGCAAGTCTTACATCGTATTACCCGGCAAGGCAGCCCACTCTGGAAGCAAATCCATGTCAAAATCCACGCTTAACACTGTTTCATTTACTCTTTATATAGTATTTGATGTAGATTTTGCCATGGTTCCATTTCATAATTTGTGTTAAATTAAAATGTGTTTGTGTTAGGCTGGGATCACATTTGGAAGGCACAATCTGGTAACCGCATCGATTACCGCATCCGGTATTACCATGTGCTGTCACATTTGGCATCACATTACAGATCTGGTTCCAGTAATGGATCCAGATCTGCAATGAGAAAACATGGTGGCACCAAAAACCGGATCCGATACTGCAAAGTACATTCATGTACCTTGCGGTACCCGATCTGGTTGCCATAGGCGGCCAATATAAAAATAATAGATCTGGTTTTTCAACCGCTCCGAAAAATGCAGCTTGCATGATTTTTACCGCAGGCTGCAAAACCGGATGCGGTAACCAGATTGCATTAAGTGCAATCTGGTTTTTCTATTGCAGACTATGGCTGCGGATCCGGATCCAGTTTTGACCATTTATAATGGTCAAATCTGGATCCGGATTTGAAAAAACAACCGCAAATGTGACTCTAGCCTTACCTAGGATTTAAAAAAAAAAAAAAAAAAATGTGACTAAGCACTAACAAGCAGGAAAACTGCCACCTACCAGCCTGTTGTGCCCGGCACCAGTCACAATTGCTCATCCGCGCCACAGAGTGATTACAGACCACTCCTGCTGGGGACCACATGACAGGGTAAACAAAGTGGCAGCATTTCAGCTCTGCTCTGTGGAAGGGGAGGGACAGCCTGTCTTCTGCCGATTGACAGATGGCTCTCCCCTACCTCATTGGGGGAGCCAGCTGTCAATCAGTGTGATGTCAGAGCTGACGCCCTTCTGTCAACGTGACATCAGCAGAAGCTGCAAAATCGCTGACAGGAGTGGTCTCAGACTGCTCAGCGTCGGTGGTGACCGGCAGTGAATGGTTCCCTGGCACAACAGCAAGTGTTTTTTTTTTTTATAAATCTCAGATGCCCCTTTAAATAACTCTTTGTCACAATCAAAACACATTTCAAAAAGATTTTTTAGTTTTTGTGTTTTTTTGGGGGGATGAGGGGGAGAGTGAATTTTTTAGGCAGAGGAATCCATGTAAAAAGACTTGGTGTAAACATGTGCTTATTAGGGATGGGCGAATCTACTCGCTAGGACTCGTTACTCGGCGAGTAGTAAGGGACTCGCAGGACTCGGTACTCTGCGAGTTTCCCAGTGATTACTCGCACGAGTCCAATGCAAATCAATATCAATCCTAGTTTTGTCAGAAACGCTGACAAAACTAGGATTGCCATTGTTTGCATTAGACTCGGCTACTGTGCCAGTGATAGCAGGGAAACTCGCAAAGTAACTGCTGTTTCTTTGCGAGCGAGTCCAGCTGTCTTTCTCTGTGCAGCTCCAGGGTCCTAGAGCCGCTGCTCACAGAGATGATGTAGCAGTGCTGAAATTGTTCTCAGTCTGCTCATTCCCTGTGCCATAGACATCTATATTTATGCACAGGGGATTGTAGCAGAGAGGACATCGCGTTTTGGACTGCGTCGGACGGAAGAGGATTTTTTTAATTAAAGATGGAGTCCCTAATGGCTTTTTTTTTTTATTTCTAATAAAAAATTTTCTTGTGTTGTGTTTTTTTTAACCTTTATTGGAGATTCTTAGTGGCGGGTCAAACGTGGCCTGACATTAAGAATCTCGGGCTTAATACCAGCTTGTATAACAAAGCTGGTATTAACCCCTTTATTACCCAGCGTGCCACCGCCACAGGGCCGCTGGAAGAGCGGGGTTCAGCGCCAGAGGATGGCGCTTCAATGAACGCGCCATCTTCTGGGGCGGCTGCGGGCTGCAATTTGCAGCGGGGGGTGCCCAGAAAGCTTGGGCATCCCTGCGCTGCGGTTTTCCAGCCCCAGCTGCTTAGCTGTACCTGGCTAGACATAGAAATTGCGCGGAGCCCCACGCATTTTTTTTTTTATTATTTAATGAATTTCAGAGTCAGAGTCTCAGAGTCAGAGTCTCAGAGTCGGAGTCTCCTCAGAGTCGGAGTCTCAGAGTCGGAGTCGCCTCGGAGTCGGAGTCGTCTCGGAGTCGGAGTCGTCTCGGAGTCGGAGTCGTCTCGGAGTCGGAGTCGTCTCGGAGTCGTCTCGGAGTTGGAGTCGTCTCGGAGTCAGAGATCGTCTCGGAGTCGGAGTCGGAGTCGTCTCAGAGTCGGAGTCGTCTCGGAGTCGGAGTCGTCTCGGAGTCGGAGTCGTTCGGAGTCGGAGTTGGAGTCGTCTCGGAGTCGGAGTCGTCTCGGAGTCGGAGTCGGAGTCGGAGTCGGAGTTGTCTCGGAGTCGGAGTCGTCTCGGAGTCGAGTCGGAGTCGGAGTCGTCTCGGAGTCGGAGTCGTCTCGGAGTCGAGTCAGAGTCGGAGTCGTCTCGGAGTCGGAGTCGTCGTCAAAAAAATGCATGGGGCTCCGCGCAATTTCTATGTCTAGCCAGGTACAGCTAAGCAGCTGGGGGCTGGAATCCGCAGCGCAGGGATGCCCAAGCTTTCTGGGCACACCCCGCTGCAAATTGCAGCCCGCAGCCCGCCCCAGAAGATGGCGCGTTCATTGAAGCGCCATCCTCTGGCGCTGAACCCCGCTCTTCCAGCGGCCCTGGTGGCGGTGGCACGCTGGGTAATAGAGGTTGGGCCAGCTTTGTATTATCAGTGGCCCTAAGCCCGAAATTTATGGCGGTCACGCCAATATTAGACATGACCGCCATGAATTTCTATTAAATTGTTTTAAAAAAAACACAACACAGAGAAATTTTTTTATTAGAAATAAAAAAAAAAAGCCATTAGGGACTCCATCTTTAATTAAAAAAATCCTCTTCCGTCCGACGCAGTCCAAAACGCGATGTCCTCTCTGCTCATCCGTGTGCACAGATATAGATGTCTATGCACAGGGAATGAGCAGACTGAGAACAATCTCAGCATGCTACATCAGGGAGCAGGCGGGCTCTAGGACCTGGAGCTGCACAGAGCAGACAGGACTCTTATCTGTGCGAGTTTCCAGCGATTACAGTTGCAAAGTAACGAGTCCAATGCAAATAAATGACAAAAACTAGGATTGCTTCAGGCTGAAGCTTCCGAGACAATCTGCGATTTGTAAATCTCCACACTACTCGCTATTACTCGCTTCCCCATTCATTAACATTGGACTCGCTAGACTCGCAACGAGTAGCGAGTCCTGGGCTCGGAATCGCTAGAGTCAAGCGATTCCGAGTAATTTAGGATTCGCCCATCACTAGTGCTTATAACAAAGAACATTGTCCTGAATAATTCTGAGTCAGGATGTTAATTCAAAGAAATTAATACAATTCCTTGGCAGAAAATTGTGGTATCTTTTTCTTTGCTCTGGAAAAGTTTGTAATTTACATAAAATCTGAACAGCTCCATCTTTTGTACCTCAAATGCAGATAATAATGTGTAATAGAGGATGTTAGTACATTAGCAACTGTTTTCCCTCTTACCCCGTAACCTTTCATACTTACACAAGGCTGAATAGAGTTACTAATACATAAAAATGAGCATTTGGCCAATATCCTTAATTAAGCTCCATCTCTTCTTCCACTTGATGGACTGCCATGAATGAAGGTCATACCCCAATAGATAGAGTAGCCTTTTCTTGGAAGTTTTGGATATCGTCAGTGTTCCGTAAGCGAGGGTCTTTTGGGGGTTAAAATCAAAGTTTGTTTAATGAAAACCATTTTTGTAGATCCAAATAGAGCACCTTTGTGGAATTTTATTTTCCATCTGATATTCTGTACAGGTTTGCATTTTATCGTTTCAATTTAGTTCCATTTCACAAAGGGGCATTCAAGTTTTTAGAGGGTTTCTTTTTCACATCAGATTTATATTAACCGTCCCCTGTTAAATAGCCCCTTTAATAAAAGCCCTTTTTAATAAGGTATTTGAGGACAGAGTTTCAATTTTACCTGTTAGAAAAATGGCAAATTTACAGTGTTATTTTTGGCTTTACCCTGAATAAGGCTTTTAGTAAGCTTTCCACATTAAACAAATGTAAACCAAGTAGAATAGGGAGAGACAAAAAATCCACACTTAAAAAAGAAAAAAAAAATGTGGCTAATATACCATATTTTCGATTTAAGACGCAATTTTTTTTCCCCCCAAATTGGGAGGGAATAGGGGTGTGTCTTAAAAATGGAATCTGGAATCTTAAAAAAATAAAAATTAAATAAAGGGACCTCCATTTGGCCGCAGCTATTTTGTTGCATCTCAACCTCTACCAACCGGTGCAAAATGTTGTGAAGCATCCCGAACAAAGAACATGGCAGCGCCCACCCTCGCTGTGCCCTAATCCCCCCCCAGCCCCGGTCCGGGAAGCTGTGCCCTCACACTGAGACCGCCTCTGGATCCCCACTCCCGGGGTGGTGCCCCCTTGGTAGCATGAGAGGTCCAGGTGGAGAGGGGATGAAAAAAGGTTGGGGGACCAATATATACAGGATGAGGGCCTATATAAAAGCTTGGGGCTTAAACAGGAGGAGAGGCCATTTATACGGATGGGAAAAATTATAAGGTGGGGGAAATTTGCCGGGAAAGGGGCGGACCTATACAAGATGGGCGGCTTTTTATGCCAGGATGGGGGGGCATTATATACAGGATGGGGGAATTATTACGGATGGGGGAATTACAGGATGGGGGCATATATACGGATTGTGGGACATATATAAAGGATGGGGGCATATATGCCGGGATGGGGGCCTATACAAGATGGGGAATATATGCCAGGATGGGGGGTTATTATACGGAGGGGGGAAAATATTACAGGATGGGTTAATATAAAACAGGATTGGGGACATGTTTGCCAGGTGAGGGGTATATATACCAGATGGGGGGCTATTTACCAGGATCCAGGTTGGGGGGGACATATACTGTATAGATGATGGGGGGGAAATATATGCTGTTGTAAGAGTACTGCCTTAAAAGAAGGACCCCATTTAAAATTAAAAATTATTTTTTTCCCCTTTTCCTTACCAAATTTGTGGTGCGTTTATAACCTGGTGATCTTATAAAGCAAAAAAATATGGTTGTTTCAAATAGTGTATGATACCTTACAATTTACTGGAGAATTCCTTCAGTTAAGGTCCAGAAAATGGGGACTGTGTCCGAATCTTTGTGATTTGAATTCATAAATGCCAAATTTTTTTTTTTTTTTTAAATAAATCAACGGAGTGCAATTAAAGTTTAACTTTCAGGTTTAACTAAAGGGTTTGAACAAACATATCCTTTGAAAGGGTTTGGGAAATTTGGGAACCATTTTCATACAAAGCCAACTCTTTCAGGGGTCAAAAGTTATTGAACAAATTTACTTTTAACCCCCGACTTTGACGTTGTCAACGTCTGAAAGTCGGTGGAATTTTAAAAAGACCTGACGTTGCAAACGTTTATGGCGGTTGCCGCTGCACCGTTGCCGGGGTAACGCCATGGAGCCCTGGCAAAAAAAAAACCCCAAAACCCCCCTTTTTTATAAAAAAAATACCCACTTTCTTATTTTTTTTTCCCCCCCAAAATTCCTACCCCAACATCCCTTTAAAACTCCCCCACCAAAATTTAACCCCAAAAAAACCCCCAAAAATTTTTCCCCCCTTTTTTTAATACCATTTTTTCCCCTTTACCCAAAACCTTTTTCCCCCCCTTCCTTTTTTTCCCCCCCCCTCCAATAAAAATTTTCCCCCTAAAATAAAAATTTAAAAATTTTAAACCCCCCAAAATTTTACCCAAAACCCAAAATTTTTAAAAAACCCCTTTCCCTAAACATTACCCCCCCCAATAATCCCCCTTTTAAAAAAAAATCCCCCAAAAATTACCCTATTCAAACATTTTTAACCCCAAACTTAACCCCCAACAAAATTTTTTAAAAAAAAAACCCCCCTTTTCCCCCAAATTTTTTTTCCCCATAAATTTTTTAAATTCCCCTTAACCCCCCCAAAATTCCCACCCTTTACCCCCCAATTAATTTTCCCCCCCCTTTCCAAAAAAATTTTCCCCCTTTTTTCCCCAAATTTTCACCCCCCCCCTTCCCCCCCAAAATTTCCCCCCTTTCCCCAAACCAAAATTTTTAAAAAAACCTCCCTTTTAACCAAAAAAAAACCCACTCCCCCCCTAAAATTTTTCCACCCCCAAAAAATTTAACCCCCTTTAAATTCCCCAAACCTTCCCAAAATTTTTTTCCCCCCCTTTAAACCCCAACCCTTAAAAAAATTTTTTTTAATAAAAAATTTTTTAAAAAAAACTTTTTTTACCCCCTAAATTTTTTTCCCCCTTTTCAACCCCCCAAACCCCAATTATCTTAAATTCCATTTCCCCCCTTTAAAACCCCCAATTTAAATCCCTTTTCCCCAACCCCCAAAAAACCCCTTTCCCCCTTTTTCCCAAACCCCCCCAAATTTTAATAATAAAATTTTCCCCAAAATTTTTCCCCCTTCAATTTTAACCCCCTTTTCCTTTTAAAAAAAACCCCCCCACAATAACCCCCCCAAAAAAAATTCCCCCAAAAAAACCCAAAAAATTTAAACCCCCCCCAACCCCAAAAATTTTTTTCCCCAAAAATCTAAAAAACCCCCCAAAAAAATTTTTTTACCTAAATTTTTTCCTTTTCAAATTTCCCCAAAAATAAAAAAAATTAAAAATTTTAACCCCCCCAAACCCCAAAAAACCCCCAAAGGGTTTTAAAAAAAAAATTTTCCCCCAAAAAAACCCCAAATTTCACTTTTAAAAAAACCCAAAAATTTTCCCAAAATTCCCCCCCCCAAAACCCCTTTCCCCCAAAAAATAACCCCCCATATCCCTTAAACTAAAATTCCCCAAAAAAAAACTTTTCCCCCCAAAAAAAAAAAAAAAACCCCAATTTTTTAAAAAAAAATTTCCCCTTTTTTCCCCAATTTTTTTCCCCCCTAAAACACCCCCTTTTTAAAACCCCTTCATAATTAATTTTATAAAAAAAATCCCTTTTAACCCTTTTTTTAACCCAAAAAACCCCCAAAAAAAATAAAAAATAATTTTAAAAAATTTTTTTAAAAAAAAATTTCCCCAAAAACCCCCTTTTCCCCCCCCCCAAAAAAAACCCCCCCCCCCCAAAAATTTTTTTTCCAAAATTTTCCTTTTAAAAAAACCCCAAAAAAATTTTCCCCCCCCCCCCCCCAAAAATCCCAAAAAAAAATTAAAAATTTAAAAAAAATTCCCCCCAAATTTTTAAATTTTTTTAAACCCCCCCAAAGCCCCAAAAATTTTTTAAAAAAAAAACCCCCCCCCCACATAAACCCCCTTTTTACCCAACCCCAAAATCCCCCCAAAAACCCCAAAACCCCCCCCCCTTTCCCCCCTTAAATTTTAAACCCCCCCAAAAACCCTTTCCCAAAATTTCCCAAAAAAACCCCCCCCCCCTTAAAATTTACCCCCAAAAATTTTTATTTTTTAAAAAACAAACAAATCCCCCCCAAAATAAATAACCCCCCTAATTCATTTTTTTATTTATCTTTTTTCCCCCTTTTTTAAAAAAATTTTAAAATTTTTTTGGGATTTTCCTTTTAAATAAAAAATTTTTTTTTAAAAAAAAAAAATTTAAAAAACCCCTTTTTTTAAAAAACTTTTTAAAAAACCCCCCCTTCCTTTCCCCCTTTAAAAATTTTACAAAAAATCCCCCCAAAAAAAAAATTTTTTTTCCTTAATCATAAAACCCAAGCAATTTTTATTTAAAATCCAATTTACCCCTTTAAAAAACAAAAAAAACCCCCCAAAAAAAACCCCCCCCCAATTTTAAAATTATTCATTTTTCAAAAATTCCCCCCCAAATTTTAAACCAAACCCCCAAAAACCCCAAAACAACCCCCCTTCCCCAAAATTTCCAAAAAAAACATAATTTATTATATTTAGAGAAAATAAAAAACACTTTATTTTCCCTCTCCATTTCCCCTTTTTTTCCCTCCACCCTAAAAAACCCCCTTCCTAAAAAAAACCTCCCCTTTCCCCAAATTTAAACCCCCTTTCCCTTTCCCCCCCCTCCACTTTACCCTCCTTTTTTTTCTTTCCTTACTTTTCCCCCTCCCAAAAAATTTTTCCTTCCTTTCCCCTTCCTCTTTTTCAACCCCTTTCCTAACTTTTCCCCCCCCCTAGTCCCCCCCCTTTCCTCTTTGCTCTCTCCCTCTTCCCCCCGGCTTCTTTTCCCTTTTCCCCCAGCTTCTCCCCCCTGCTTTGCTCCCCTCTGCTCAGCTTCTCCCCCCTTTCCTTTTTGCCCCCCCCCCTTTTGGGGGTAGCTCCTCCCTCTGGGGTCTAGCTTTTCCCTCTTCCCCCTTTGGGGGTCTCCCTCTGGCTTTCTCTCGGGGCCCCCAGCTTCTGCCTCTGCCCCTTTTCCCCTTAAATTTTTTCCCCCTTTTATAGCTTTCCATTTTTACTCTAGTTCTCCTCTGCTTAGCTCCTCCCCCCCCCCTAGTTTCCCTCTGCCCCCGCTTTCGCCCTGCCTTAGTTCTTCCCTCTTCCTCTAGCTTTCCCCCCTTCTCTATGTTCTCCCCCTTTTTTTTTAGTCCTCCCTTGCCTCTAGCTCCTCCCTCTGCCTCCCAAATTTTCCTTTCCTCTAGCTTCTCCCCCTGCCCCTTTCTTCTCCCTCTGCTTCTAGCTTCTCCCTCTTCCTCTAACTTCTCCCTCTGCCTCTAGCTTCTCCCTCTTCCTCTAGCTTCTCCCTCTTCCTCTAGCTTCTCCCTCTGTCTCTAGCTTCTCCTCTTCCTCTAGCTTCTCCCTCTGTCTCTAGCTTCTCCCTCTTCCTCTAACTTCTCCCTCTTCCTCTAGCTTCTCCCTCTGTCTCTAGCTTCTCCCTCTTCCTCTAGCTTCTCCCTCTGCCTCTAGCTTCTCCCACTTCCTTTAGCTTCTCCCTCTTCCTCTAGCTTCTCCCTCTGCCTCTAGCTTCTCCCTCTTCCTCTAGCTTCTTCCTCTGCCTCTAGCTCCGACTTCTTCCATTAGCTTCTCCCTCGGCCTCTAGCTTCTCCCTCTGCCTCTAGTTCCTCCCTCTTTCTCTAGCTTCTCCCTCAGCCTCTAGCCCTTCCCTCTGCCCCTGGCCCCTCTCTCTGCCTTTAGCCCCTCCTTCTGACTTTAGCTCCTCCATCTGCCTTTAGCCTCTCTTCGCTTCATCAGAAAATCTCATCAGTAACCACTGTCATCTGCCATTTTAGTAATTGGAAAGTGTTCAATGAAAACAGATTTGACTGCAGAATTGAGAATTTTGAAAACAACTGATCAATTCTGGCAGAGAAAGAAGCAAATGTGTCTTATAGTATATACTACAAAGTTACTTATTTTCATATGTACAATTTACTGTATTTATTAAATTAAAATCAAACGATAGTTAATCTTTAAGTTTTGTCTTAAGGACGTGAAATGCATGCACAATTGAGAAAATTCCACTTATTTGTCTCAAAAAACTCCTGGGTTCCTTTCAGAGTTTTTTTTGGGTCACTGTCCATCTGTACTGTGAAACGCCATACAATCAACCTTGCTGCATTTGGTTGAATCTGCAGGATATCATGAAAAAAATAGTATAAAATCCGCGCTGCTGCCAAATATTTCAATTCAAAGTGACAGTTGTAGCATATGGTGGTTTATTCTACATGTTTCTACATATATATTTAATACAGTTTTATCCTGATATCTTGCATAATCAATTTGCCGTGGTGCATGTGGTTTCTGCGGCAGCTCTTTCCAACGCTTTCATTTGGTTGTGTGTTACAACCCTGCAATGTGAGCACTATATCACTTTCCTGATAATCCTTCCTCTTCCTGGGTAAGACGCTAGTGCGCTTTTCTTTTCCACAGTTTATTTCTGTTTGGTTGATACTGAGCAAAGTATAGTCCTATACACTTCAAAATTCATCCAGCTACTTCTGTCTTCAGTCACATCATCAATGAACACTAGGGACCCAGCTACATTGGAAGCCATGAATGCCCAAGCCATCACACATCCTCCATCATGTATTACAGAGGATGTGGTGTGCTTTGTATCATACACCATTCCAATTCTCATTTATAGCTTTTTTTGTCATTATACTGGTATAGATTGATTTTAGTTTCATCTGTTCAAAGAATGATTTTTCAGAACTAGGCAGACTTCCTTAGAATTTTTGTCATAGTCCAAGTAAGCCTTTCTATTTTAAAGTGTCTTCCAAGCCCACAAATTCTCTTCTTAACTCCCTACCTAATATATCCCTCTAATCCAGTGATGGCGAACTCCAGGCCTCGAGTGCCACCAACAGTGCAGGTTTTCAGGATTTCCTTATATTGCACAGGTGATAATTGAATCACCTGCACTGGGGATGATTTCAACCTCTGTGCAATGCTGAGGAAATCCTGAAAACCTGTACTGTTGGTGGCACTCGAGGCCTGGAGTTCGCCATCACTGCTCTAATCTAAGCTATTTTCTCATATAGGTCTTTTGTTAATTCCTTGTCTACATTATATAAGTGCTATTGTTTTTTTTTCTTCTATTTTCTGCTGGACGACATACCGTGTGAGAGCCTGGGATCCCTACATGGCCGTCAAATAAGCTCCAGGCACTTCTTCATCCCCTCCCTGATACACAGTGCCACTGTGATGCTGGTTTCAGGGGTGGGGCTGTTCCAATGTGTACTAAGGTCTCCAGCCTACCCCCCTCTGATTGACTTCTCAGCCCCCCTCCCCACAGTCTGCCCTCTCAGCCGCCTACGAACGGTAGTTACCCACTCCCCACATCATGTCATATCTTCCCTGATATCCTCCATCCCTGCCTCTGTGCGACACAGAATGTCAGGCTGTCACTGCAGGAGCCTAAGCACAGCCCATAGGGGGAGCTCCTGCTCATCAATAGGCATAAGTGATGTCAATATGCTTATGCCTAATGATGAGCGGGAGCTCCCATTCTGGATGGTGCTTCTGCTTCTGCAGTACCAGCCTGACGTTCTGCGTCACACAGAAGCAGGGATGCTGGATATCAGGGAAGATATGACATGGTGCTGGGAGTGGGTAACCACCATGCGGGGGAACTGAGAGGGCAGACTGCGGGGAGGAGGGGGGCTGAGAAGTCAATTAGCGGTGCGGAAGAGCTGTAGACCTTAGTACACATTGAAACAGCCCTGCCTCTGGTACCAGCGTCACTGTGACACTGTGTATCAGGGAGGGGATGATGAAGTGCCTGGAGCCTGGTTGACGGCCGTGTGAGGATCCCAGGATGCACTCTGGGGCTCTCACACAGTACGCCATCTGGCAGGAAATAGAAAAAAAAAACAATAGCACTTAGCACTTATATACACTGTGTGCAGAATTATTAGGCAATTTGTATTGTAGAGGATTATTTTTATTATTGATTAACAACTATGTTCTCAATCAACCAAAAGACTCAAATAATATTAAAGCTTAATATTTTTGGCAGTTGGAGTGTTTTTTTTTAGATTTGGCTATCTTAGGAGGATATGTGTTTGTGCAGGTAACTATTACTGTGCATAATTATTAGGCAACTTAATAAAAACCAAATATATTCCCATCTCACTTGTTTATTTTCACCAGGTAAACTAATATAACTGCACAAAATTTAGAATAAAACATTTCTGACATGCAAAAACAAAACCCCAAAAAATTAGTGACCAATATAGCCACCTTTCTTTATGATGACTCAACAGCCTTCCATCCATACATTCTGTCAGTTGTTTGATCTGTTTACGATCAACATTGCGTACAGCAGCCACCACAGCCTCCCAGACACTGTTCCGAGAGGTGTACTGTTTTCCCCCCTGTCTCACATTTTATGAGGGACCACAGGTTCTCTATAGGGTTCAGATCAGGTAATCAAGGGGGCCAGGTCATTATTTTTTCTTCTTTTAGACCTTTACTGGCCAGCCACGCTGTGGAGTAGTTGGATGCATGTGATGGATCATTGTCCTGCATGAAAATCATGGTTTTCTTGAGCAATACTGACTTCTTCCTGTACCACTGCTTGAAAAAGTTGTCTTCCAGAAACTAGCATTAGGTCCGGGAGTTGAGCTTCACTCCATCGTCAACTCGAACAGGTCCCACAAGTTTATTTTTTATGATACTAACCCATACCAGTACCTCACCTCCACCTTGCTGACGTCTAAGTCGGAGCGGAGCTCTTTGCCCTTTACTGATCCAGCCTCTGGCCCATCCATCTGGCCCATTAAGAGTCACTCCCATTTCATCAGTCCAGAAAACCTTTGAAAAATCAGTCTTAAGATATTTCTTGGCCCAAACTTGACGTTTTAGCTTATGTTTCTGGTTCAAATGTGGTCATTTTTCAGCCTTTCTTACCTTGCCCATGTCCCTGTGTATAGCACACCTTGTACTTTTTGATACTCCAGTAATGTTGCACCTCTGAAATATTGCAAAACTAGTGGCATCTTGGCAGCTTCACGATTGATTTTCCTCAATTCATGGGCAGTTATTTTGCTCCTTTTTTTGCCCAACACGCTTCTTGCGACCCTGTTGGCTAGTTGCCATGAAACGCTTGATTGTTCGGTGATCACGCTTCAAACGTTTGGCAATTTCAAGACTGCTGCATCCCTCTGCAAGACATCTCACAATTTTGGACTTTTCAGAGCCCGTCAAATCTCTCTTCTGACCCATTTTGCCAAAGGAAAGGAAGTTGCCCAATAATTAAGCACACCGTATATAGGGTGTTGATGTCATTAGACCACACCCCTCCTCATTACAGAGATGCATATCACCTGATTTACTTAATTGGTAGTTGGCTCTCAAGCCTATACAGCTTGGAGTAGGACAACATGTATAAAAAGTATCATGTGATCAAAATACTCAATTGCCTAATAATTCTGCACATAGTGTAGTGCAGAGAGGGAATTAATAAAGGAACTATATGAGAAAATAGAGTATCTTAGATTAGAGGGATATATTAGATAGGGAGTTAAGAAGAGAAGTGCTAGGCATGAACTGACCCTTTAAGGGGTTTAATGGTTTGCCCCTTGTGGTGAATCCTCTGTATTTGCGCCATTCTCTTTATGGTAGACTTATTTACTGAAACATATATTTACTGGACAGGGCTCTTTACTTGGGTAGATGTTGTGAAGGGGTTTTTCTTCACCATGGAAAGTATGTGATCGTCCACAACATTTGTCTCCCATAGATGTCTAAGCCTTTATGAGTTCCCAAGCTCACCAGTGCACTCTTTTTTTTTTGTATAATGTACCAAATTGTTGATTTGGCGATTCCTAACATTTCTGCTATCTCTCCAACAGATTTCATAAAGTTTTCAGCCTAATGATGGTCAGGTGGTTCCTGATGCAGGCATAAGCCAAAGAGCGCAGGACCATGCCATCATATTTCGCTTTATAAGAATCACCGGATTATAAGATGCATCACAAATTTAGGTGAGGAAAAGAGAAAAAAATTATTAATGATAAATAGGGTCCATCTTATAATGGCAGTCCTTATCTTATAAATCATATATAGCCCTCCATGCTGCCATATAGCCCCCTTGTGCTGTCACATTGCCCCCTTGTGCTGTCACATTGCCCTTGTGCTGCCACATAGCCCCCTTGTGCTGCAACATTGCCCACCTGTGCTGCCACGTAGCCCCTTTGTGCTATCACATAGCCTCCCTGTGCTGCCACATAGCCCCCCATCCCGGTTATGTCCCCTCCTCATCACTCTATATGACCCCCTGCCTGCATGTACTGTAAAATAACAAACACTGTTACTCATCCTCTGTCGATAGCTCCGTGCTTCCAGCTCAGAGTGATCTCTTCCTGTGTCTGTGCATCAAACCATGTGGCCGGGGCACACAGTGATGACATCACCCTGTGTATGCTGCCAGGGGGGCATATAGAGTGATGAGGAGGGGGCATATCCGGGAAGGGGGGGTGAGTGCAGGCACATGTAATATGTGCTGCTCCTCTGTCCACATCTCGACGCTGGTTTCAGCACCAAGGTTATGGACAGCGGGATGCAGTGCATTTTACATGAGGCTAATGAGTGGGAGCACATCACCACCCGCTGCCTTTGCAGCCCACAGCCAGACTGCTCGAGCTCCCAGATACCGCTCCAGAGCTGCCCCTCTCTGTCCTACAGTACAAAAACATATTCGAATTATAAAACGCATCCCCTACTTTTTCCCAAAATTTGGGGAAACAAAAGTGCATTTTATAATCTGAAAAACACTGTACATTCTAGTAAGTAATGTATTCACATTATTTCTTGTTTCATCCTTAGCTGTCTGATCTGAGTCATATCTATCATTGACATAACAGGCATTTGCACTATAGTACTAGATATTGCTGCCAAACCTATTAAACTTTACTAGAAATTGTTTCAGCTTAAGCATATCTATATATTTCTGTGTCATATTTGTTATATTTGATTTTTTAAATATTTTTATTTTTTATTTGATAACTGTCCGGTTTACGAAAAGCATTAGTGCATTTGTACTAATGCTTCTGTTCTACGTTATCATGAGTGTCAATTTCTATTATAGCAGGAGGGAGGGTGTGGGGAGAGGTCTCAGGTCAGGTCTCCATTTTTTTTCTTTCCCGCACTTACTATGTGGATGGTCTGGTCCAGTAGCCAATCAATACACATAAGGGAAACAGAACTTGCAGACACAAGGGCTTGTGTCATTGGTTGGGTAAGTCACATGTCCTTGGCTATGAAGTGGTCATTTTCCATCGTCGCCATTTTCCCAGTGTTAGAGCTTAGAAACAGTCTTGCTGCTGCTGCTGCTGGTGCTACTGTGTGCACTGCAAAGAGAGATAGCTAGTGACTCAATTCCTTTTTAGATAGATAGTTAGATAGTAGATTTTGTGACTCCTTCCTTAAATAGCCCTTTCTGGCCACAGTACCAGGGTTTACTAAATCTGGTCTGCTGCATTGCTTTATTCAAATCCCCACAAATCTAGTGCTAAAAAAGCAGTCTTTGCTATATCTGCCTAAATATACCGGTAACCACATTTCAAAGAGAGGAGGAGCCAGCACTGCCTGAGGTTAGTATGCAATACAATATTAATTCCAAACTGTGCTTAAATGTAAATGTAATATGAGATTTTTGGCAAATCATTGATCAATAATATGAGCCACCCTGCCAATGTCATGGCAAATCTCAATAGGGCAGTCCTACTCTACATTTTTTAATATACATTGTGCCTAGTGGCCTCATAAAAGCAGAACCACATAAATGCAGCATATACCTGGAATATATAAGAACCTCTCCCACGGCAAATATTGCAGACACCCCGGACATTATCAGATCTGACCCGCACACTGCTAAACCAGCAGACCATGAATAAGGGAGGAGCAGGTCCAGATAAATTAAATAAAATCTTTGTCTTTGGCCTTGTTCACACACGCCAATGCATTTTTTTGCAAAATATAAAAAGGGGGGGGAACAAGAGGCGCAATAGTGCCCTATCACTAGTGACACTAGTGTAATATGGTGGTGCTGTGGAGCCACTCACCTGGTCCAGTTGTGATCCCCACAACTGGTTTGTAGGCGTTTGGGAAACAATGTTCCAAGCTGCTGCAGGACTTCCACCTACCACTGAACAGTGGTATATTCCAAGAGAGATGATGGGAGGGATGGTGTGTCACGGTCCGCGCTGCTCTGGGTTCAAAAAACTCACCAAGGAGCCAGACAACTTTTCATCCTGATTTATTCCTCCTATGCGTTTCAACGCCACACCCGGGCGCCTTCCTCAGGGAATACTCCCATCACTCCCATCATCTCTAATGCATTTTTTTAGCTCTTTGAAAAACTGATCAGTTTTTCTAAGGGTGCCAAATAGTGTCCCCTGTTGGTCTGAACATTTTTGAGAAGTTTTTGGACTTAGTCATTTTTTCATTAAAAACGCATATGCGTTAACGCAGGTGTCTATATGTGCCATGTGTTAACGCATGCGTTTCCCATAGGGCCCCATGTTAAAAAAACGCATGCGTTTTTAACAAAACACATGCGTCTTTTTACAGCACCCAAAAAACGCTGCATGCAGTGTATTTGGAATGGGGGAAAAAAAAACGCAAGTGTAGGTAAAAAACGCAGCTACATATAAGTGCACCATGCGTTAACGCATGTGCGTTTCTTTTAACAACAAAAAAAGCAGAGAAAGCCAAAAAAACTGATATGTTTGAACAAGGCCACAGTTATGATTGATATTGGTGACTGCTTACACTTGGCTGCCTCACCATTTCCACAGGATTCATTGATTTCCTGCACATTTATTTGAGCCTGCTCCACCTTTATTCATGGTCTTCTGGTCTGGCATTATTGGGATCAGATCTGATAATGTCCGGGCGTCACCAGTATTTGCTGCACATGTTCAGGTGTGGTCTGATTTTATTCACACTTTTCTTTCCAGCGCCATGGGAGCGGTTTTGATATATTTCAGGTACAGTGCCTTGTGAACGTATTCGGCCTCCTGGAACTTTTCAATCTTTAGCCACATTTCAGGCTTCAAAAGTAAAGATATAAATTCTAATTTTTTTGTGAAGAATCAACAACAAGTGGGACACAATCGTGAAGTGGAACCAAATTTATTGCATATTTTAAACTTTTTCAACAAATAAAAAACTGAAAAATGGGGCGTGCAATATTATCCGACCCCTTGATTTAATACTTTGTAGCGCCACCTTTTGCTGCGATTACAGCTGCAAGTCTCTTGAGGTATGTCTCTATCAGTTTTGCACATCGAGAGACTAAAATTCTTGTCCATTCTTCCTTGCAAAACAGCTGGAGCTCAGTGAGGCTGGATGGAGAGTGTTTGTGAACAGCAGTTTTCAGCTCTTTTCGACAGATTCTCGATTGGATTCAGGTCTGGACTTTGACTATGGATATCTTTGAGCAATGTCTTTCTTCTTGCCATTCTTCCATAAAGGCCAGATTTGTGCAGTGCACGACTGATTGCTGTCCTATACACAGACTGTCGCACCTCAGCTATAGATCTCTACAGTTCATCCAGAGTGATCATGAGCCTTTTGGCTGCATCTCTGATCAGTCTTCTCCTTGTTCGAGATGAAAGTTTAGAAGGACGGCTGGGTCTTGGTAGATTTGCAGGGTCTGATACTCCTACCTTTTCAATATAATCGCTTGCACAGTACTCCTTAAGATGTTTAAAACTTGGGAAATCTTTTTGTATCCAAATCTGGCTTTATCGGACCTGCCTGGTGTGTTCCTTGGTCTTCATGATGCTCTCTGCACTTAATACAGAACCCTGAGACTATCACAGAGCAGGTGCATTTATTCAGAGACTTGATTACACACAGGTGGATTCTATTTATCATTACCTGTCATTTAGGACAACATTGGATCATTCAGAGATCCACACTTAACTTCTGGAGGGAGATTGGTGCACTGAAAGTAAAAGGTTCAAATAATATTGCACGTCCCACTTTTCGTTTTTTTATTTGTTAAAAAAGTTTAAAATATACAATAAATTTCTTTCCACTTCTTGATTGTGTTACACTTGTTGATTCTTCACAAAAAAATTAGAATTGATATCTTTATGCTTGAAGCCTGAAATGTGGCAAAAGGTTGAAAAGGTCAAGGGGGCCAAATACTTTCAAAGTCATCGTATGTGTTACATTTATGTGGTTTTGCTTTTAATGTATTTAGGAGGCTGCTTGGAACAATATATATATATATTGTGAGGTAGCAACCGGGGAACCCGCTTGCATAACGACAAAACACGTGTTCATAAGTTTAACCAATGTGTACCCGTTTATTTTTCACATATATAACATAACCCGGGTAGTATGTTGGACACATCTCACATTGATTCTAAACACTTTACATAAATACATCATACATTACATAGAACAATACATAATACATATATTGCACATAACGCTTATAGTAACCCGGGACCTGTAACCATCTCTCTGTCCCCATTGGAGCTCTACTAACAGCTCCCGTGATGGCTACGGCCTCCGGCCTATATACATTTCACATACATTTAACATCAAGTACCATATCAACGGGCCCTGTGGGTCCCAATGGCGGAACCAGCCGCCTGGCTCTATTTCCCCAGCTTCATACTACCCCGGAATCAGGACTCCAGCCTGACCAGGTTCTTACATACAATATGTGATCCATCCTATAAGCCACCATGGACCACACACATCCTTTTACTCGCTCACAGCCCATCATACACATCCATGGACTGTGGCTCCTCTGGGCTCAGAACAGGGATTGGCAAACCCTAGTAACCTGTGGGGTGAACCACCCGTTACCCAGTACGGGAGCCCTTCTAACCCCTGCTTCTGACCTCTCATACACACATTCCGGTTCATCAGGTCCTTTAACTGAGTACTCCGACTCAGACCCAAAGGCGGTCTATGCCCGCCTGGCACACTACATAAAATCGCCTCCCGAAGGGCTACATTCAATCGCCTCCCGAAGGGCTACATACAATCCGGTTCATCAGGACCTTTAACTGACTACACTGAGTCGGTCCCAAGGGCGGTCTATGCCCGCCTGGCACACTACATACAATCGCCTCCCGAAGGGCTACATTCACTCGCTGGGTCTTTTAAAAAGCCATACAGTACTTATTAGGTTCAACAGGTCCTTCACTGGACCTAATGGCGGCTACACTCACCTAACATGATTTACACCCAAGGTGCACAGTTCACACAATCATTCAGGAACTGCTTTTCTTACCGGGCACGGATCCGGGTCTCGCTACCTGTGTCACAGGTTCCACCAGGCATCCCCACGGGCCCCTTCCCGGACGTGAGGTGAACCACGCCCGGACCAGCGTCCACGGGTCAACCACGGCTTCCCCCTCCAGGTGCTGTCACAACCGCGGTCCTTGGCACCGGCCTGGAGCTAGCATGCTCCCGTCATTCACACAGAGCCTCTGGACTACTCTGCACTTGGCTGGTCTCAGCTTCCATCTGAATCTCTCAGCACGAGTCTCAGCTTCCATCTGAATCTGAATGAATCTCTCAATCACTCAGCTGGCTGCCTCTTATCGTGCCAGCCACTCCCACATGGACACACCCCCTTAGCTGCCGGTAATCAGCCTTTCACACAGCTCAGGTTAACTCCCTGTGTTCCGGGTTGTCAGCACTCAGCCCTTATTCCTTAGGGACTCCTTGATCTCATCCCACTCTCACTGCCGCTCATTAGTAACATGAAACCTTGTGTTCAAAGTTGGTTCACACAGCATTATCACAGTCAACCCGGCCAGTGTGCACAGGATCCTCCTGATCCTGTATGTGATGCGCCCCGGCCATGAGGATCATGCCGGCGGTGCCTCACAATATGTATATATAATATATATAGGGTAGCTAAAAATCTAATTTTACATATAGGCAAAGTTTGGAATTAATATTTGCATTTGCATTTTTGTATTGCATACTAACCTCAGGGAGTGTTAACTCCCCCCTCTTTGACTAAATATAGCCACCAAATCTTTTTGTGCCTACCGCAAAGGTTTGCCAAATTTGCAATTGTGCCGTGTTGTATTCTAATCCCCACAAACAGCTGTATCAACGGTCTTCTGAATATGGTGAGACTGAACATGTTGTTAACAGTTTTGTGTCTTACACTCGGCCGATATCCTATGTAATATTGGAATAGCTGACTGTTATCTTTTTGAACCATTGTCCTTTCAGATTTGTTCCTGTCTTTTATAGCTACTAAATAAAGAATTAAAAAAAAAAAAAAATAACACAAATTTTGGACTAAAAAGCAGTCTCTGCTATATCTGACTAAATATAGCCACCAAATAATTTTGTGCCTACTACCAGGGTTTGCCAAATTTGCTCTGGTGCAGTACTCTATTCAAATCCCCACAAATGTGGTGCTAAAAGCAGACTTTGCTATATCTGCTGCAAACTTTGTTGCGCATTGTACCAGGATTTGCCAAATATGATTTGCTGTACTCATATCCCCATATTTTTGGAGCCTAGAACTGAGCTCCAAATCTGTTAGCATCAAATATGAGTTGTAAAAGCCGTAGCTGTGGTGGAAAGAGGAATAGGTGCTTTGGAAAGGTGAAAACATTTGGTGTCCGAGGGGTAGGTGCTAAAGTTTCTGAAAGCTGTGCTCAACAAACACTGGCTTCTACTCAAAGAAAAATGTCAACTTCCTTTAGTGGACAACCTTCTATCATCCCTTTATTAGGCAGCATCACATCAATATGACTTGCAGATGAGGCTCAGAAAGAGTAGGTGCTACATTGGACATCAAGCGCTCCATCAAGTGGCCTCTCCTCCACCTCAACTTCAACATCACACACAGTCCAGTTCTCAGATGTGTCATCCCAACCATACTTGTTTCCTCATGTAACACAACTCTCCAGCCGCCCTACTGACTGTGGGTCAAGACAGATGGCTGATTCTGCTGAGCTGTTCAATAATATTTTTGCCTGGGAATCAGAGATCTGCTCCAAAGTAGACATCAAGTCAAGAGGAGGAAATGATCTGCAAGATGCCAAAAATCTTTGTCAGATCTGATCCCGGACAAAGTAGGGTCCGAGCATACTCTAGACCTTCATTACCAGACTTTAACCCCTGGTGATGGAGATAATCATGCTGATGCTGATGATGGCAGCACTCAGATACCCGAGTCGAATGCCTACATGACTTTGCGCTCAAGGAGGGAATAGTGTGGCTCTGAGGTTGAGGAGTATGAAAACACAGAGGGTGATGATGAAGTTCTAGATCCCACTTGCAGTCAACCCACGGGCATGCAGATGATGAGCTCAACAGCGGAGGTGGAGGAGGATGAAGCTGATGAGGTTAGGTTGTGGTTTCCTGGACAGAGATGGAATGCTGCAACAACACCAAGCACTGTGTCTTCAGCCACAACTCTGCCTCTTTGCAGCAGTGGTGGTGGTTCTGCAGTTTGCTTGGGTGGTAAGCCTTGCCTAACCTGGGCCTTTTTCAGATCGCAAAGGATGACCCAAAGCAAGTTATAAGTAAAATTTGTAAAAAAAACCTGAGTAGAAGAAAAAAAATCTGAAATTTAAGTACTTTATCCATGAACCGTCACATTGACATGCAGCATAACTTACGATGGGAAGCTCACTGTGCCACAATAAGGCCTGGCCAACCACCAACCGCCCCATCAAGCGCATCTGCTCCTTGTTCATACTCTGTCAGTGTGGGAACTGTTGTCACACAGGTCTTTAGCCCCAGAACTTCCACCTGTTTACTCGCAGCAGCCAGTGTGATTGACAGACTGTCAGCTGTTTTGGAAGTGGACTAGTGATGGGCGAATCCTAAATTACTCGGAATCGCTTGACTCTAGCGAGTCCGAGCACAGGACTCGCTACTCGTTGCGAGTCTAGCGAGTCCAATGTTAATGAATGGGGAAGCGAGTAATAGCGAGTAGTGTGAGATTTACAAATCGCAGATGTGTCTCGGAAGCTTCAGCCTGAAGCAATCCTAGTTTTGTCATTTATTTGCATTGGACTCGTTTACTTTGCAACTGTAATCGCTGGCTGGGAAACTCGCACAGATAAGAGTCCTGCTTTCTCCTCTCTGCTGGCTGCCAGCTCCAGGGTCCTAGAGCCCGCCTGCTGCCTGATGTAGCAGTGCTGAGATTGTTCTCAGTCTGCTTATTCCCTGTGCATAGACATCTATATTTATGCACAGGGGATGTAGCAGAGAGGACATCGCGTTTTGGACTGCGTCGGACGGAAGAGGATTTTTTTAATTAAAGATGGAGTCCCTAATGGCTTTTTTTTTTATTTCTAATAAAAAATTTTCCTTGTGTTGTGTTTTTTTTAAAACAATTTAATAGAAATTCATGGCGGTCATGTCTAATATTGGCGTGACCGCCATAAATTTCGGGCTTAGGGCCAGCTGATAATACAAAGCTGGCCCTAACCTCTTTATTACCCAGCGTGCCATCACTACCAGGGCCGCTGGAAGAGCGGGGTTCAGCACCAGAGGATGGCGCTTCAATGAACGCGCCATCTTCTGGGGCGGCTGCGGGCTGCAATTTGCAGCGGGGGGTGCCCAGAAAGCTTGGGCATCCCTGCGCTGCGGATTCCAGCCCCCAGCTGCTTAGCTGTACCTGGCTAGACATAGAAATTGCGCGGAGCCCCACGCATTTTTTTTTAATTATTTCATGAAATTCTGAGATTCTGACTCTGAGACTCTGACTCTGAGACTTTGACTCTGAAATTCATGAAATAATAAAAAAAAAATGCGTGGGGCTCCGCGCAATTTCTATGTCTAGCCAGGTACAGCTAAGCAGCTGGGGGCTGGAATCCGCAGCGCAGGGATGCCCAAGCTTTCTGGGCACCCCCGCTGCAAATTGCAGCCCGCAGCCGCCCCAGAAGATGGCGCGTTCATTGAAGCGCCATCCTCTGGCGCTGAACCCCGCTCTTCCAGCGGCCCTGGTAGCGGTGGCACGCTGGGTAATAAAGAGGTTAGGGCCAGCTTTGTATTATCAGCTGGCCCTAAGCCCGAAATTTATGGCGGTCACGCCAATATTAGACATGACCGCCATGAATTTCTATTAAATTGTTTTAAAAAAAACACAACACAAGGAAACATTTTTATTAGAAATAAAAAAAAAAGCCATTAGGGACTCCATCTTTAATTAAAAAAATCCTCTTCCGTCCGACGCAGTCCAAAACGCGATGTCCTCTCTGCTACATCTCCTGTGCATAAATATAGATGTCTATGCACAGGGAATAAGCAGACTGAGAACAGTCTCAGCTCTGCTACATCATCTCTGTGCACAAACATTCATGTCTGTACACAGGGAATGAGCAGACTGAAAACAATCTCAGCTCTGCTACATCATCTCTGTGCACAGACATTCATGTCTGTACACAGGGAATGAGCAGACTGAGAACAATCTCAGCACTGCTACATCATCTCTGTGCACAGACATTCATGTCTGTACACAGGGAATGAGCAGACTGAGAACAATCTCAGCACTGCTACATCATCTCTGTGCACAGACATTCATGTCTGTACACAGGGAATGAGCAGACTGAGAACAATCTCAGCACTGCTACATCATCTCTGTGCACAGACATTCATGTCTGTACACAGGGAATGAGCAGACTGAGAACAATCTCAGCACTGCTACATCATCTCTGTGCACAGACATTCATGTCTGTACACAGGGAATGAGCAGACTGAGAACAATCTCAGCACTGCTACATCAGGCAGCAGGCGGGCTCTAGGACCCTGGAGCTGCACAGAGAAGACAGCTGGACTCGGCTCGCAAAGAAACAGCAGTTACATTGCGAGTTTCCCTGCTATCACTGGCACAGTAGCCAGTGATTACTCGCACGAGTCTAATGCAAACAATGGCAATCCTAGTTTTGTCAGCGTTTCTGACAAAACTAGGATTGATATTGATTTGCATTGGACTCGTGCGAGTAATCACTGGGAAACTCGCAGAGTACCGAGTCCTGCGAGTCCCTTACTACTCGCCGAGTAACGAGTCCTAGCGAGTAGATTCGCCCATCCCTAAAGTGGACATAACTGCTGGTGTTGACCAATGTCAGACATCAAGAGCAGCACATCTTTATGAAGCCAACATAATTTTTCGACCCACACATCTCTCGGAGTCCAACAGTTTGTCAGGTACACCCTACTCCACCCTACTGCGGTCCCGCAGATGTGGTCAAGTAAAAGACCATTTCCACCGACCCATGCCAAAGGTAAGAGCTTGAATTTCACCATCTCTAAACTGTTGGCCACAGAAAGGCTGGCTTTCCGCCTGATGGATACAGAGGGTGTTTGAAAGCTTATAACCATCTCAGTCCCCCAGTACCCAATGCCCAGTCACCACTACTGTTCAAAGAAAGCTGTGCCAGCACTACACCAGCATGTCGCAGACATCACTACTTCCTTGATAAACTCTTTGTGTGACAGGATGCATTTCATCACTGACACCTGGAAGAGTAAGTATGGCCGAGGGCATTAAATGTCGCTAACTGGGCACTGGGTGACTCTGGTGACTGCAGGAGAAGAGACTGCTCTACAAGTCTTGACATCCCTCGGACTTGGGGGTAAAATCTCTTTATCTACCAGTTCCTCCACTGCTTCGGCTTCCTCCACCTCATGTAGGGTCTCCATCTGCACCCAAAACCTCTCTGTTACTGTGCAGAAGGAATCCACTACACCTTTTCTCTAAGAATCCACTGCACCTCCTTACAGTTGGTATAATGGAGATGGTGTGCCGCAGCTTGGGAGTGTAAGATTTTTCTATTGCAATTAGTGAAAATTTTTAATTCATATTCTGACACGTTATTGGCATTAGTGCGACACATTACTTCTACTAGTGGTGCTTATTTTAGGAAAATATTTTCTGCACATTTTCCCTTTAATGCAGCTAGTTCACTTCATCATTTGAGTACACTGGTTAATTTCAATGCTATTTGCAATTTAGCTAGCTTCCTTACTGCTTCTGGGACCCTTTGCCAAAGATGTCTGTGTACCATACATGGATACAGTTTTTATGCAGATCTTGCCTAGCACTGTACACATATTCTTTGCATTTTAGCTGATAAAATTCACTTGGATTTTTCCTTCCGCAAGAGTATAACCTGCCTTTGAGATGATGCAGCTGTCATCTTTAAAAATAACTAAATGTCCTTTTTGTGTGAGCTGCTTTATTGACAGAAGATTGCTTTCAAGGCTGGTGTCATAGAGAACAGCCTTTACTGGGAGCTTTCTGATTTGTGCTGAGGAAACTTAACAGTGGGGGTAGCCATCTCCTACTCCTTCTGAAGTCATATAGTGACCATTAGCTAAGATGACCTTTTTGACTTGCTTTCATTAAGGTCAGAGAAGTCCTTGTTGTTTGTTCTATGGCTGGTTGCAACAGAATCCATGCACTATATATGCATTGCAGATGGTCCTCTACTGGCATTAAATGTACCCTCAATACATGCAGAATCTTCATGTACTGCTGTTGTAACCCTTTGACAACTGTTCTGCTTTTTAAGCCGACTCATTCTTGCTTTCCAAACTCTGCAGTCTGCCTTAAGGTGGCGGGTCTTTTTGCAGACAAAATATTCACAAGTTTCTCTTGTTCTACATCGCTCTTATTTTTAGAGACATCCTGTATCTTTAATGCTGTTTCTGCTATGGATACATTACTGCTGCTTGCATTCTCTGTTTTTCTCTTGTACTCATCTAGAAGTTTGCCTTTAACATACTCTAGTGTGAGCTCACCATCTGACCGTACATCTAGTGCAGACACAAGTGTGTCATAACTTTCTGCAAGGCCACTTAGTAGAAGTGCAGCAATATGAAAATCTTTAATTTGTTCTCCAATACCCCTGAGGTGCTCCACAATCTGTAGGGTGTTTCTTATATAGTCTTGCATATTCTGGCCATCACTTAGCTTACACTGATACAGTTTTCTCATGATATAAAGCGTATTGCTAAGATTTGATCTTTCATGCACTTTCTGTAACTCATCCTACATCTCCTCTGCAGTTGCAAATTTGCATTGTCTGATTATCATCTAGACTAACGGACATAGTGATTTGCACTTTCTGATCCTTCTCTAGCCAATCATCTGGTAATGGATGGAGTATTTGATCCTGAGTATATTTCCAAATACCTTATCTTATGAGCAGCATCTTCACCTTGAATTTCCAGTGAAAAAAGCTAAGGCCTGGCTACCCTGTGGTACTGGTGCCATGGGGAAAAAAATTTCAGGACTGGAAGTTCTGGTTAGGCTGCCTTCTCACTGCGGTCAGGTCCGATCTGGGGCTGTCAGGGGTGAACCTGACAGCCCCGGACCGGATCAGCACACAGAACCGAGGCTAATAAGCCCTCTGGTCCGGTGTGCAGCCTGATGCAGCTGCCGCTGATGATGATTCAGGACCACGACTCGCAGGGAGCTAGCTACGGTCCTGAAATAACAGTGGCGTGCAGCCGCAGTTGTCCGGATCCCGGGTCCTCCCGGATAGGGGCAATCCGGCCCCATAGGCTTCTATGTTAAGGGAGCGCCGGATTGCCCTGGGAGGATCCGGGGGAATACGGGAGGATCCGGGAGATGTCAATTTTGGGGAGATTGTTCTCCCTGGACACAAAAACGTTGCAAGCAATATTTTTGTGTCCGGGAGAAAAATCCAACTTCTCCCAGATTCTTCCGAAGAGATGGAAGCCGGATGGAGATAGCTGCCATCCGGCTCCATCCGGCCCCATAGGATACTATGGGGCCAAAATTCGGTAAGGGGCTGTCACCCCTGACAGCTCCGGATCGGACCTGACCACAGTGTGAAGGCAGTCTTAGTCAGGTTTGGCACTGTGAACGTGACAGGATTGCTGCTGGTGGGCATGTTTTCTGTTTTGCACTGTTGCTCTGTTACTCTGGGCCCATAACCTGTTGGCAGCGGATTATTCACAAAACTCTCCAAGCAAGTAACAAAAACAGTTGGTTTATTCAGTAACAATCAGGAACAAAATAATTAGCTTAATAGATCAGGAAGAAATCATTGTTGTGTGTCTCTCTCTGAGCAGTGTCTGCATGCAGTTCCTCTCATATAGACACATGCTCTTCCTGTTTGCTTCAGTTTTTTTTGTTCTATCTTTATTAACAGCATACAAACCTATTTTTACAAAAAACTTTGTCAAATGATTAGGAGGTAGTTTAGTTATTAAAGTGTAAGAAAGATCTCTACCAACTTGAGGGATATTTAAAAAGGTGAAAACTTTATTAAATTTCTTTAAAATAGTGTGAAACCCATTACAAAGGACAAACAATATATACAAATATAAATACAATTATTCTGAACCATGAAAGGATCATATTATATCAAGGACAATGCATAGAATGTTGCATTACTGTTATGTTTGATTCTTTTCTCAGACACTTTTGGCTTTTCTTACAAGATAAAAATAAAAAATACATTTATGGTATTCTTATATAGTGGTCAGTTGATGTCTCATTGACCCCTATAGGTAATAAACAATGGGGTATTTTTTATCTCGATAGTGCAGAGTCAAACAGATTTTATTATACAGTATAGTCCAACTTAACTCAACAAAGACTGGAAAGAAGTTGATGTCCTTGTGCCTTTCAGGATAGGTCCAGATATGTGAACATTAAAATAAGGATTATTACTCCAGGCTTGACGCGTTTCGCCTCTATATTTTGGAAGAGGCTCATCAGAAGAAAAAGGAGCTGGCATACACAGTCTGCCTGTCACTGGAGTCTCGAGGGTATAGTTATAGATTATGGACCTCACGAGAAACGTTCTCAATCGAAACACTGGGATTTGGATGCCTGTTGTTTTTGTCCCAGGTGACTACGTACTCCAGACCAGGATATTATATCCCAAGTGATAAATGGGAAAATAGAAGCATCCTGACAACATAAGGGCAGATAGTCATCATCATCAGGTTAGGAGCTGGCTTTCATAACCATTATATCCAGTGCAAACAGAGTCCTGGCTGGAGTCCTTACAGAGATGGTTGCAGCTGATTTCTGAGTGCAAGTGTTGGGGCACTTGTGATCTTCATGCAATTATAAGCAGCCAGACACACAGGTAAACTTGCAAACATGACACTTTACTGATGGGAATAATAGGATACAGTTTGTCTCTTAAAGGGAAAGTGTCACAATGGTATCCCACTCTAGGAAGGCTGTTTACAAATTTGGAACCTGAAGAGTACAATACCGTATAGATCGCATGTCTATAACTTGAATTTAAATGAAGATATATATAAAATTCCTTTAAGGGAGACAGAAAAAATACAGTTGCTGCGCACCTTGTAAGTACACCATGTCCCAAATTATTATACAAATGTTCTTTTTCTCTGATTTTCCTAAATGGTCGATGCAAATGACAGTCAGTGTAATAAAAATCATCACCCGTTATAGTATACATTGAATTTTATTGAAGAAACCTCCCAGTGATAAGAGTATAATCTTCAAAATTTAAAACAACTCTAAATCCATTGTTCCAAATTATTACGCACAGTAGACTTTCTAAACATTTGATATGTTTAAAAGAATTGAAAATGCTGATTGTTGAATTTGCAGCATAAGGAGGTCACATTCACTGAAAAAAAAAGCTATTTAACTCCAAAACATCCTAACAGGCCAAGTTACATGTTAACATAGGAACCATTCTTTGAAATCACCTCCACAATTCTTGCATCCATTGAACTTGTGTGTTTCTGGAGAGTTTCTGCTCATATTTCTTTCCTTGTCAGAATAGCCTCCCAGAGCTGCTGCTATGATGTCGACTGCCTCCCACCCTCATAGATCTTTTGCTTGATTATACTCCAAAGGTTCTCTATAGGGTTGAGGTCAAGGGAAGATGGTGGCCACACCATAGTTTATCTCCTTTTATGCCCATAGCAGCCAATGACACAGAGGTATTCTTTGCAGCATGTGATGGTGCATTGTCATGCATGAAGATGATTTTGCTCAGGCAAGTTTTTGCTTTTTGTATCATGGAAGAAAGTTCTCAGTCAGAAACTCTATATACTTTGCAGAGGCTATTTCACACCTTCAGGAACCTTAAAGTGGCCTACCAGCTGTTTCCGGCCCAAAACAAGACTCCTCCACCTCCTTGCTAATGTCGCAGCCTTGTTGGGACTTGGTGGCCATCCATCAACGATCCACTACTCCATCCATCTGGACCATCCAGGATTGCTCAGCATTCATCAGTAAACAAGACTGTTTGAAAATTAGTCTTCATGAATGTCTGGGCCCACTGCAACCATTTCTGCTTGTGAGCACTGTTTAGGGGTGGCCGAATAGTAGGTTTATGCACCACAGCAAGCCTTTGAACGATCCTACACTTTGAAGTTAAAGGGACTCCAGAGGCACCAGCAGCTTCAAATATCTGTTTGTTGGTTTGCAAGGCCTTTTTAACAGCTGCTCTCTTAATCTGATGAACTTGCCTGGCAGAATCCTTCCTCATTCTGCCTTTATCTGCACAAACACATCTGTGCTCAGAATCAGCCACAAATCTCTTCACAGTACGATGATCATGCTTAAGTTTTCGTGCAATATCTAATGTTTTCATCTCTTGTCCAAGGCATTGCACTATTTGTAGCTTATCGGCAGCAGAGAGATCCTTTTTATTTCCCATGTTACTTGAAACCTGTGGCCTGCTTAATATTGTGGAACACCCAGTTTTCCTTTTATTGGGCTCACCTGCCAAACTAATTATCACAGGTATCTGAGATTGATTTCAATGATCCAAAGAACCCTGATGGTGGGTTTACACACACCAATTTATCTGTTCAATCTCTGAACCAATCTCTGGTTGCAGTGAAATCATGGATACATTGCTCCATGTTGTACACAGCCACAAAATTGAGCAATGTATCCATGATTTCACTGCAACCAGAGATTGGTTCAGAGATTGAACAGATAAATTGGTGTGTGTAAACCCACCATGAGACACAAAAAACCCTATGACACTTAAAACCAATTTGCATAATAATTTGGAACATGGTGTATAGAGATTAGCCAATAATGTACTATAATCATGTGCTCACCTGTGCATTTTAGTGAGACAGCAATAACATCAATTCTGAACAGAATCTTAGATGCGATACTTCAATTCCTCCTTGCTTTCTTAGCATCCCAGGGTATGCAGCTCACAACAGGATACCCAAGAATGAATTCAAAGGATCTCCGAAGGAAATGCAAATAAAAAGCTAAAAGTATTCCTAATTGTAGTGGTGCTTCCCATCTCCGAATAGCTTGGTAAAAACCTTTTACTGAGTCTAACAGAGCGACTTGAAAAGGGAAACACCACTACAATCAGGAATACTTTCAACCTTGAATTTAAATGTATATACTTTCTTTTAGGGTGGTTTCACATTGGCGTTCCCCTCAACAGCGTTCTGCAGAGGGGAACCGCTATGTGAGAGCAGCCACCATAAGCCCCTATGTTTATAATGGGGACACACGGTGCTGCGCTTGACTGCGCATGACTGTGCGCTCCCATTCATATGCCTGTACTTAGATTAACTTCGCTGGAAGTCTCTAGGGGGGTATAAAAGAGAAAAAGTCCCGGAGCAACTCTAAGTGCAGTAATTAAAATTCAACATAAAGATGTTATACTTTGGTATTGCTCACCTTTTAGGTGTGACGAACCATATTACTATATTCATATGCCTGTGTGATTTGTATGCATGCTGTCGTACAAATCATACATTGTCGTCCGCACCAGGAACGCGACATGACAGATGACAGTAGGGCAGATAAAGTTTGTTGCATTGGAGTCACATTGCACTAGTTGTAGCATGGAGCCCAAAGAAAGCCAGTATGCAGGAGAGCACCTGTTCAACCTTATCACTCCTGACTATAAAATGCTTCACTCCTTTGTGGAGGCTATTAAATGGAGAGAATATATTCCACTCAGCAGGGACTGGGATAGAGATACTGGGATCAGTAGTGCTTCTTCCTTCTGTCTTGATTAGCCAGGCCCAAACTTGTTTGTACCAGTTCACAGGAAGTTTGAGAGGGCTGAGATAGAGGCTCCTCCCAGCCGCTGCTATGGCAGCTTGTCAGGAGAATGAATATCTAACTTTCATACACATACATTGACCATTAGATGGAAATAAAGTACAAAGCAGAATGTACATTATCAGTCCTCAGTGTATGGATATCACAACAAAATACACGCAGAACATATTGCACACTGAAATAAATCTACTTCCACACGACAACTGTTTCATTCAGCGGCAGTAGAATGGGTGTCGGGAGACAACAATAGATCGAGCACTATTTGCACTAACTCAATGTTGCGTCTTACCTTACAAAGCTATAACCACATGGTAGCCATGCTAATGACATAACCATTCACAAACAACGTAGTAAAGTATAGAGCAGTACTGGGTTATTGCTAAATGTCACACTTTAACAGCAAGGCGGGTCATGGAGTATTGTGGAATCCCGCTCTGCATTCCAGAATCCCACAAGCTGGAATTTTGACACAACTTTTGCCAGCCATTCAGGTTTTTTAGGGGTATATTTGTGATACTTATGGCTTATTTTTTTAAATTGGTGATACTTAGAAAATTCATCAGTCAATTCATCAAGGTTCTCAATAGTAAAAAGTGAGGAGAGCAGCGGCACTCAGGAGAGCTTTTTTACATACCGGCTTTATTGTGCTGTTTAAAGTTACATCTTAGGTGCAGGGCAGGGGTGCAGGGGAGCAATGGTCCGTTTCGCGGACTTCCGCTTCAACCAAGCTTTGCAACTTGAAAAAGCACAATAAAGCCGGTATGTAAAAAAGATCTCCTGAGTGCCGCTGCTCTCCTCACTTTTTGTTTGCAAGATTAACCCTTCAGCTGAGCAACAGGATTTCACTAACGCCGCTGTACGACACGAGACACTGCTGCTTAGAGCAGGTTAGTGCCGGTTCCTTCTCCATTTGCCAAGGTTCTCAATAGTGATGAGCGAGTGTAATCGTTACTATTCACTACTTGCTCGGATAGTACAGTATTCGTGATACTCATTACTCGGCGAGTATCGCTGGTGCTCATGAGTGATGTGTCCATCGTTATCAATCTGACACAAATTGACAGCTCCCTTCAGTAAACAAAGTGAGCTGGAATCTCAGGGAGAGCAGATTGAATGTTAGGGTCTCTCTGGGGGGAACAGCAAGGTGTTTTAGGCATTGAATTTGTAAAAAAGCCCACACTCCTGCCTTGTCCTGGAAAGACTTGTTTTATAGCCGGAAGTGTGTGGGTGGAGCCTATCACTAATTGACTAACATTGGATTCGCTATTCAGACATATATGCGAGTATTAAAAACTTCTTGTTACGAGTACAGCGAGTGCAAATATTTCGCTACTCTCTTATCACTAGTTCTCAACTCTTTTCTTACATTAAAATGGCAGATACAGACTAATAGGTGCTTATAAAAGGTTCTCTAATTTGTTTTTGAGCAGTGTAGATAAAAGAATGACTTTGTCATACTGAATTACGAGTTTCATTTTTCCTTTATTTGTTTTTACATATCTGTGCTCATCAATCGACTCTAGTAAAGATAAATCATAAATATAAATTGATGAATGTTTCCTAATTTATAAAGTTTGTGTGAACATGCCATTTATTCCATATTTAATTCTGGTTAGCTATGGTGAGATCATCTCTGAAGCACTAAAAAAGTATCAGTTGTCAGTGAAGCGATAAAATTAGCATGTTGTTTATGCATTAAAAATGTATTAAACTTGTGAGAAAGTGTCAGAGTTTATTTTGCTCAAGGCATTCAAAAGTTATGAATATAATTGGTTTCCAAAGTTTACATCATCTTTTTTGTGGTGGACCAGAGAAGGAAAGATATAGGCAGATTTATCGAAAGAAGCTGGTAACGCTGTACATCTCTTATTTCTTTGAAGAGGTCTTTTAGGCCGTGATCCCAAGTGCGTTTTTGCTGCAGCAAAACTATTATTATTATTTTTTTATATAGTGCCATTGGTTCCATGGCGCTTTACATGTGTAAGGGCAGAACAAGGGCGAGAACATAAATAACAACAAATAAATCATACAGGTACATTAGGGCAGAGATCCTGTCCACAAGGGCTCACAATCTATAGGGGATGAATGGGAGAATGTAGGAGGGGGAGAGGTGAGATGGTGCAGCGGATTAGGTCTCGGTGTGGGTTAAAGGCTTGAAGGAAGAGGTGAGTCTTCAGGTTTTTCTTGAAGGTTCCCAGGGTAGGGGAGTGACTGATGTGGTGTGGAAGAGAGTTCCAGAGTATGGCAGATGCACGAGAGAAGTCTTGTATGCGGTTGTAGGAAGTGGAGATGCGTGGGGAGATGAGAAGGAGTTCTTGAGAGGAGCGCAGATTGCGTGAGGGGTGGTATCGGGAGACCAAGTCAGAGATGTATGAAGGGGACAGGTGGTGGATGGCTTGTATGTCAGGGTTAGGGTTTTGAACTGAGATCTCTGGGAAGTAGGGAGCCAGTGGAGGGCTTGGTAGAGGGGGGAGACGGGGGAGTAACAGGACGACAGGTGGATGAGTCGGGCAGCGGAATTGAGGATGGTTCGGAGGGGTGCAAGGGAAAAAGCGGGGAGGCGGTGAACAGGAGGTTGCAGTATTCGAGGCGGGAGATAATGAGGGCGTGGACAAGCATTTTGGCAGTGTCATGGTCAAGGAAGGAGCGGATCCGTGAGATGTTTTTAAGCTGGAGGTGGCAGGAGGTGGCGAGGGCCTGGATGTGTGGCTTGAAGGAGAGGGCAGAGTCAGGGAGTGCACCGAGGCACTTGGCGTGGGGGACGGGTGAGAGTGTGCAGTCGTTGACAGTGATGGTTAGGTCGGGTAGGGGGGGAAAAGCGACTTGGGGGGAAGACGATGAATTCGGTTTTATCCATGCTGAGTTTGAGGAAAATAGCGGAGAAGAGGGATAAGATGGCGGACAGGCAGTGTGGGATTTCGGATAGCAGGGAGGTGATGTCAGGGCCGGAGAGGTAGAGCTGGGTGACGTCGGCGTAGAGTTAGTATTGGAGGCCGTGGGACTCGATGAGTTGGCCTAGGCCAAGGGTGTAGTGGAGAAGAGTAAGGGTCCCAGGACTGAGCCTTGAGGAACTCCAACAGATAGCAGGTAGGGTAAGGAGGAGGTGTGGGTGACACTGAAGGTCCGGTCTGTTAGGTACGAGAAGATCCAGGAGAGGGCCAGGTCAGTGATGCCAAGTAATTCTAGAATTTGAAGCAGGAGGGAGTGGTCGACTGTGTCGAAGGCAGCAGAGTGGTCGAGGAGGAGAAGGATGGAGTAGTGTCGCTTGCTCTTGGTGGTCAGTAGGTCGTTGGTGACTTTGGTTAGGGCTGTTTCAGTGGAGTGGTGGGTTTGGAAACCATATTGCAGGCGGTCAAAGAGGGAGCACGAGGAGAGATGGGAGGACAGTTCGGAGTAGACATGTTGCTCAAGCAATTTTGAGGCAAAGGGGTGGAGAGATATGGGATGATAGTTGGAGACTGCTGCAGGGTTGAGGGAGGGTTTTTTGAGGATGGGTGTGATGAGGACATGTTTGAAGGATGAGGGGAAGACGCCGATGGTAAGTGACATGTTGAAGAGATGGGTTAGGGCGGGGATAAGAACAGTGGTGAGGTTAGGGATGAGATGGGAGGGGAGAGGGTCGAGGGCACAAGTGGTGAGGTGTGATCGTGCTAGAAGGGAGGAGAGCGCACTTCAGTCATGGAGGGGAAGTTACTTTTGGTTGAGGGGGTTGGGTGATAGAGAGGGAGGGCCGAGGGGATTGGGAATCGAAGCTTTCTCTGATTTTGTCGATCTTCTATTTAAAGAAGCTGGCAAAGTCGTCGGCGGTGATGAGACCAAGTAGTATACATAGATACATTCACAGTTACAATCCAGGTCAATACATAGTAATACAAATGCATGGACTCCATGGTCCTTTAAAGTGGTACATCAGTCCCTACTGGCATGATCACTCACCCATAATTGGCAAGATTATCAGCTAACACAGCGCGTCTGGGGCAACCCCGACACGTGTTTCATAACCTCAGGGAAAAGCAAGCAAGGAAAATGCATCAGATAAGCAGCAAAGATTGGTGGAGGACTGGCAGTTAAACGTACCTGTAGGGAGACACAGAATCAACATGATAATTAGGTGATGATCACAGCAATGTAGATGGATTAAGACAGATGGCAGATGTTGGAGTGATGGAGCCCAATTGCTTCATATCATGAAATTTCTGGTCTATTTCATATTTTGACACTTTAATCAGACATTTTGGAGCAGACATGTCTGGAGCAGACTAGTATCGGCTCCAGACAAATCTAGATCTGCTAAATACTCAAAGCACTTATCCACATAAAGCTCATCAAAATACTCTACGCTCAGTGAGAAAATTATAAGAGTGCATACCAAAGCGGCAACTACTAAAATACAAGCCATCTTCACCCAAAGGACAGCAGAAATGGAAACAAGTGCCACTGCTGGATCAGCATGCAAGAAAGCAAAGATGGAAGCCAAATCAGCATGCAAGAAAGCAGAGATGGAAGCCAATCAGCATGCAAGAAAGCAGAGATGGAAACCGAATCAGCCAGCAGCAAAGCAGAGATAGAGGATGAATCAACATGTAAGAAAGCAGAAATAGAACACATGGCAAAGTTAAAAGTCTTTGAACAAGCTCTAAGTGAGAGTCAAGGAGTCAGTATCAGTTTGTGTGGAAATCGATACAAAAGATCCCCTTATGTGAATATAAAAAATAATAATCATTGCGCCACACTGTTTTAAAAGAGCTTATCGTGATAACTGTTATTTTTAAGCTCACTCACCTTTACTTGTTGTGCCCAATCTGCACAACAAGACTGTAGGCTCAATGGTGAGGGAGCAGCAGCAGATCCTCTCCCGTCGGCTCCTAATCAGGCTGACAACGTGATGGAAAAACTTGCTTCTAATCTGACCCATGACCGGTCATGTGGTTTCCACGTCAGCAAGGTCCTATCAACTAGAGCAGCTCGCAACCACCACACTCCCCATAGGGAGGCAAAAACCAGGTAAAATATCAAATAGTGGTGACCAAGTTGTGGCGCTAAGGACGGACACTTGCAGATCAAAGTTTTTGAAAAATTGCTTCCCGATTTATTGGACAAAAAATAGTTAAGATTCCTCCTGCCACAACATGTTTCAACGCCCAATGCGTCTTCCTCAAGCGGCAACTACTAAAATACAAGCCATCTTCACCCAAAGGACAGCAGAAATGGAAACATGTGCCACTGCTGGATTAGCATGCAAGAAAGCAAAGATGGAAGCCAAATCAGCATGCAAGAAAGCAGAGATGGAAAACCGAATAAGCCAGCAGCAAAGCAGAGATAGAGGATGAATCAACATGCAAGAAAGCAGAAATAGAAGCCATGGCAAAGTTAAAAGTCTTTGAACAAGCTCTAAGTGAGAGTCAAGGAGTCAATATCAGTTTCTGTGAAATCGATACAAAAGATCCCCTTAAGCACAAAAGAGACTATGTACTGAGCAAAAACACCAAACCACTGACCACCCCCAATATTCCTGTCAGTATCGACGCTTCTCCAAGGCACGACCCAGCTTTCAAGGTCAGTCCAATGCACCACAAACCTGAACCTCCGTTATACTCCAGTACGACCTCAGGAAAATTCACATGCTAATGTCTACTCGCAACCCAATATGCTTGCAAGGCACTATACTCTCAACAATTGCATGGTTCCAGCCTCACATATGACAGAGACTGTATATACACTAAACCAGTTGCTGGAGTAAATGCCTATGCCACTCCATAATTTCCCATGTTTCTAGGCCAAGAAGCTACAACCCATGTAAACAGCACTACTCAGCCAGCAAGTGTGCTCCCAAAGTCAGTAAGAAAAGACATGTCCGACTTTGCAAGGTACATAATCTCCCACCCACCAAAATTGATCGGCAATTTAAACTGCTCATCTGATGCAGTCATGTGACCAATCAGCTGATCGGGTAGCCCCGCCCCACCAGGTCCTTAAGCCCGGGAGCTAGACGATGTGGGACACACGCTAGAGAGGAGAGGGTCTTTTTATTTGTTTTATTCAACCCTTGCTTCACTCCCGAAATGTATGTATATACATTGCGGGAGTGAAAGTGCTCGGCTTGCCTGCATTTTGCAGGCTCGGGTTTTCTGTGTCCAGATCTGTAAAAATCACGGACCCGGACACAGAAATGGCATCCGGAGGTCACCTCCGATGCGGTCCTTTCCTGTCAGTGGCTTCATGACAAAAGTAGGATCCCAAGGGACTGTCAACAATTAAAGCAAAATGATGAGTGCTTATATCAGAGAGGCAAAAAAAATCAATCCAACTTCATTAAAATTCTCAATTTTATTAAAGCATTAAAAGAGTCATTGGACAAAATTAGAAATGGAACTAAAACATTTTCAAATTCAGAATTCCAAAACACAGAAGCAAACTTGTTTCTGACCCCACGGGTCCTTAATCATTGCATATCCTTCACATGTGCCATGAATGTTATAAGCTCCTCCCTGTTATGCCCTTTCATGTCCACTACCAATCAGAATGTATTATTTAATCTAAATAAATATATATCAAAATCCTCCATTATTTACAATGATATATTAGGTTGTGTCTCAAGTTAATGCCTTGGGGGAATAGTGTCATTAATATATATCTCCACCACTATTCCCTATTCAACAGTACTTTTAGTGATCATCTCCCTGCAAGGGGAGGCTGACCATCATGCATCTGCGTGAAATGTTTCCTGGCCGCAGGACACTCCACTGAGAGTATATTCGTCGCATCATGGTGGAGCACATAGTGCCTCTTTTGGACTACACTGATAAAATGGAACTGAGGCGTTGAACTCCGCGGTGACAACTGTTTGCTTTTTTGAGGGGCACGCCTCTTCCATTGCTAGGACTGAGTGAGACACAATGACTAGGATATAACTGTTTGCACAATCTTGTTGCCTAGCTGCACTCATTAACCCTTAGGCTACTTTCACATTACGATTTGAAGGGAGCCGATGCTGTCCGATATAATTCGGACAGCATAGGCTCCCTTCTGATGCCTGGAATCGGGTGCCAAATAGGCACCCGATTCCGGCATAAAATCGGAGTGAAAAAAAGAAAAAAAAAGTTTATTCTCACTTCCCCACGAGCCCCCGCCGTCTCCCGCCATCTTCTTGGAGGCTCCCGGTGGCTCCCGCAGGCTCCCGGTGTCAGCAGAGGTCTTCCTCTGCTGTTCAGGACCTGTGGTGATGTCACAGTCACGTGACCGCGAGTTCACCATGGTAACCCGCGGTCACATGACTGTGACATCACCGCAGGTCCTATACAGCAGAGGAAGCCCTCTGCTGACACCGGGAGCCTGCGGGAGCCACCGGGAGCCTCCAAGAAGATGGCGGGAGACAGCAGGGGCTTGTGGGGAGGTGAGAATAAACTTTTTTTTTTTTAACCCTTGTGCTCCCAGTTAGGAGCAGTTTTACTGTACTGAGCATGCTCAGTACAGTAAAATAGGGTCCGAGGAGACATCAGATGTTTCCTCGGACCCTTCTCCATAGGGCCCCATGTCAAATTGATCGGGTCGGATCGGATGTGCACTAAATGCCATCCGATCTGGTCCGATCCGAATCTGTCAGATTTTATTTTCGGTGCAAAAACCGGAGCAAGCTCCGATTTTTGCACCGATAAAAAAATCGGACAGATTCGGATCGGACCAGATCGGATGGCATTTAGTGCACATCCGATTCGGTCCGATGCCCATAGGGCTGCATGGGGCCCAAAATCGGTCCGATGCTGTCCGATTTTGATCGGACAGCATCGGAAATGAAAAATCCGTAGTGTGAAGGTAGCCTTAAATGTGGTGGCCTACAGAAGTAACATCACTCACATATACAATTTCCCATGCTACAAGGTAACAACTGGGTTGTGTGGGTTCTATGTGAGTGAGTATTGAAAACTGACATATTTGAAGAAGACATAATTATGAAAACAAATAACTTTATACAGGTCATCAAATCACCAATTCATCTGGGGCAAGGTACATAATTAACCAAGTGCTTACTAACACGGGTCTCACAAAGTTCGACGACCAACCCGAGAACTACAGATGGTGGAAATGCACCTTTAAAACTGCAACTAGTGACCTCGGCATTACTGCTGCTGAAGTGCTGGACCTATTGATCAGGTGGTGGTAACCACAATCCACAAAATGGGTCAAATCGGTCTGTGGCACCCCTGCTGATCCAGTCGGTACTGCACCCCAGCCAGAGGTGTAGTACCCTACTCTTGAGTAAGGAGGTGACACTGACCGGTATCTAGACAGCCAGGCCAACACTACACCACTGCACGTCAGAGTTAGGGCGAGATTACTCCTAAGGAAGAGCACAGTCCCAGATCTTGTCTGGAGGTGAGGAACCAGGGTAATAGGGCTGGGTGGAGAGTGGAGTTTAGGGGCGCACCCATGAGGGAGTGAAGTCAGGGAGGACACACGTTAGTGATGTAGGACACGCGACAAGAAGTTTAAAAAGGACAGTAGAAACATCTAGAAAGCAGTTGGTTGGTAGTTAGCAAGAGCTAAAGGAGTCTGTGAGGGCCAGAGTGTCTGTCAGAGAGGGGCAACATTTAGAAAAAGACGTCCAGGGGACTGGAGCCAGTGGGAGCTCATCCTAAGACCTGGGAGTGGCAAGAACCGACAGAGAGAAAGAGACAGGGGGTGCTCCAGAAGACAGAAGGGGTCCCAGGGGACTGGGTAGTGAGCAATCCACCCAGGGACACCCGCTCCAAACTGAGTGAGACTGTGTGGAGGGACCAGGCCACAGAGTAGGGGTTAAAAGGACCCAGACTAATGGAGAACAACTAGGCTCAGCTAGCAACCCGGAGGCTGCGGTATCTACAAGTGCCGCCACCGAAACTGCACACATCCGCTGAAAAGGTAACAATATAAGGTCAAGGAACTGGCACCGAAGAAAGTCAAGGACTCAGTGCTCCGTGGGTTGTTGCAATTGGGATGACTGCTGTAACCGAGAACAACAAAGCTATGAGTAAACATCTTGAGACTGCACCCCACCCCATACGTCACAAACCACCTGATCGCTACCAGCCACCCGTTTGGCCAGATTGCCAGTTCTTGAACGTGCATCAATGACATGGCAATCTGGCCAACCAGGTGGCTGGTAGCGATGACATGGTTTGTGATGTCTGGCAATCTGATTGGCCAGATCGCTACGAGCCATCTGATTGGCTGTCAGAGTCGCAGGTCCTTGTCGTTGATCGGATGTATTCTTTGCTGGTCCCGATGCAGGCGTCGGATAGGTGAGTATGATATTTTTTTAATTTTTAACATCTATTATTCACTTTTAGTGCACTTTCGCAGTGTATATATAGATACAATAGAAGAAAAATAGCCGCACTCACCAGGATCGTGATCTTCATGCTTTATTATTCCATTAAGACATTGCAGTCATGGATATCATAGTAGGGGAGGGGGTGCAGGACAGTGGACAACGGCCTGCTGTTTCGCAGTTAGAATTACCACTTCAACGGGTCCTCCGCATACCTAGCGCGCTCAGGTGCAGTTAGTCAGATTGCTGCCATCTTTGGACACACAGGTTCTAAAAATGGCGGCAGTTTGAATAATTGTACCTGCGCATGTCTGGTACACATGACCCACCCCAAGGTAGTCGGAACTTGGATCCTGGGCGTTGATACTGGATGCTGTCACCGGTGGTCGGTGGCCAGGTCTGTAGCCCTGGTGGTCACTGAAAAGTTTTGAAAATGAAATAATAAAAGAGTATTGTTCGTGACGCCACCTAAGGTTTCTGGTGAATGCACCAGCACTGCTCTCAGACCTCCGGGGATAATGTTGTTGCAGCTGGATGGAATCGCTCCCCGCAGGTGGAGCATAATCCCCAGGGCAGAAGCTGTAGTACTGGTTGTCATGTCGCAGGCACAGGGAGGCAGCTCTGCAGGCAAGAGTGATTTCTCATGGCATGAAAGAATAACACAACACATGTTGCTGAGTCTCTGTACAAGTTTACGGGTTACTGTCAGGCACTTAAGCAGGTTCACAGTCTCGAGTAGCTGGCCTGGGTAGTAATCAATGGATTAGGTATCTTTCTGTGGCTTTCACTGGTGTTGCTTTCAGCTTCACCCTCTGTCCTCACTTTCTCTACCTGCGCTGCTCCTACTTCCTTGAGCTGCCCTGCAGTAATCCACCTGTTTGACACCAGGTCCACGGGTCTGCTAGAGTTTACCCTCTTTTGTAGAAAAGGGTGAGACCGTTACCCTTCTCTCTGAATGGGTTCAAACCCTGCACGGAGATCCTGGTGGGGATATGCTTGGGCTTGGGTGGTGAGCAGCTGAATGCCGTACGAGCCTCCGGTGTTGGCAGCTCAGAGTTGAACTTTCCTGAACCACACCCGGAACCGGCTCTCCGTTACATGGACTGGGATCCTCTCAGACCGGGTAGGTAGACGGCCTGATGCCGGGTGTTAGCGTACACCCTTAGGCTCCCCCTTCTGTCTGGGTCACCTCTCCTTTTTGGGTGCCCTCCCTCGACATTGCCAGAAGGGTCCTCCTCGACTCCCTCTTTGACTTCACTCTGTCTTTCCCGCTCTTCACTACCCACTTATATAACCTCCCAATGGGATCGGTTACCCTGGTAACGGGTTTAATCAATTGGCCCCCTGGTGCTAAGTGTGTGAATGCGTAATGAAAGCCACATGCAAACCTGCTGATCCACTGGCCACTGGGATACCACACACACTGGTCTGGGTGCAGTACCCCTTCGTGGCGCTCTGAACAGTGGGGCGCTGCACACACAGGTGCAGTTACTAATTTGGCAGTGTGTGCGGTGGGCAGCGGGTTCCTGTTGTCGGTTTCGGGTGTCTTTGGGTGCAGGTGTCTGTGGAACTGCTGGTGGTACTGCGCTATGGGCCAGTATTGCTAGCGGGCACCATATTTGCACACCCAGCACTTTCGCATGATAGGACGACATGACACCGCAAATGGATGATGGACAGGACAGCACGATTACATAAGTAGTTACTCCAGGGGAAAAGGGATTACGGTAATTTACACTTTTAGATATTTATTTTTAAAAATATTTTTTTTACTACAATTGTTAGTCCCCTTACGCTGCATTCACACTGCAGAATTTTCACATCTGTGTGGTTCCTTGAATTTCAAAGAACACATGGATAGGCACGGACTTGTGCCAACAGATGCCAACTCATTTTTTAACAGATCCATCATCAGTTAGCAGAGATAGGGGTGGAAGGAGCTGTACCATGCTTCTAAGCATGCTCAGTGCAGCAAAATGGATTTTTTGGATCTGTCCTTCATGGGAGCTCCATGTTTATTTGTTATGGACCGATTACGGTATTGTCTGTCAGTTGGTTTTCAGTGTTTTTCATCGCAGAAAAAAAAATTTGGGAACAGTCTCCGATTTGGGGTTTACCCACGGATCAGGACAAAATGACGCACACGTATGGCCACTTTAGGCCCAAATTTCCTGCCCATAGGGATACATGGGAAAAACATTGAAAATTTTAAAACGGAAATTTTTAAGGACACAAATTTTATCAAAAAAGGGAACCCTTTTTTTCCTTCGGGTTTTTTGTGTTTTTAGTAAAAAAAAAGGGATGTAAAAAAAAAACCCCCAAAAGGGGGTTTTTCCAACCATTTTTGGGGCTTTTTGGGGAAAAAAATTTTTTTCCCATAGTATTCCCAAAAAGGGAAAAAAACCCCGGGGTTTTTTTTCACTTTTAAAAAAAAAAAAAAAAAAAAAAAAAAAAAAAAAAAAAAAAAAAAAAAAAAAAAAAAAAAAAAAAAAAAAAAAAAAATTTTTTTTTTTTTTTTTTTTTTTTTTTTTTTTTTTTTTTTTTTTTTTTTTTTTTTTTTTTTCACTTTTCACCACCATATTCTTTTTATTTAAAATTTTTTTTTTATTTAAAACATACATAGTAAAATGCTTGTATTTACCTTTAAATTTAAGGAGTGTATTATTAGTACCAAAAAGAAACTTTACGTATTTTTTTCTTATATATGCCCAATATAATGACTGGAGCGCCACCTAGTGCACTTGTTCACCATTTTTATGAGCCCTTAAATTTAGTACAGTTAAGGGTAGATAACAAGGAGATGCCTGGAAAATGTTCTTTTTTGTTTAAAGGTTTTTTTCCTTTTAAGGGTATATTATATTTTATATACATTTTAAAACAGTATATAGAAAAAGGGGAAATTTTAAAAAAATTAAAAAAACTGACTTTTCCTTTTTCTACATCAAATGTTTTGTTTTTGTGTATCGCCCCCAGGGCTATGGGTTACACAGGACCGGGCCTTATTCTCTGCTTACAGGGGGATGTCACGGTGGTGGCCGTGGCCCCGGGTTTTGGAGGGACCGCAGATAAAA
>JARQOC010000003.1:243787266-243807042 GCA_033576535.1 Allobates femoralis
AGGAGAATCCTGAAAGTCTGCAGTGCATGTGCTGTGAGAATTGAAACTGCAAACTTTCATCTAAAACCTGCACAAGCCCTTTAGTTTTACTATATTTTTTATGTATGTTAGGAGAATTAAAGGAGTTGTCCTAAACTTGTAAATAGTCTCCAGTCACTCTGCGTGTCACTCAGTGACAGCATACTTGTGAATTCTCAGTGAGCACATTGCACGCTGTCAGGATTCTCTGGTGCCGGTGGTGACAGTAGAAAGTCACAAAACCACAAGAAGGCAATTTACATACATGTAGTCATGTGCTGACTAGACATGCATTGCCTCGGTCAATGAAAATAAAATGAGAGAGGCTGGACACCTCCAGTCAGAAAGTGATGAAAAATATACAAATCACATACATGTCACATGATCGTCCACTCTTGCATTTGGCATAGGAGAATCCTGAAAGTATGCAGTGCATGTGCTGTGAGAATTCAGACTAAAAACCTTCATCTCAAACTTTTTAATTTTAAAATTAAGCATGGTAGCCCAAACCTAACAGTGTGTAATATATTCACTGTCAGGTTCTAGCTCTAGATAGGTTCCCTTTAAGGCTAGGGTCACACTTTCAATATTCAAAGTTCCCTGCGTGGTTTGCAGAAAACTTCACGCAGGCTGCACAGCGCCGAACACGGCCCCTAGCAACCCGCTGTGTTTTCTGGGTACCAGCTACACAGTGGGCTGTGGGGAGTGCGATTTTCACCACGCACAGGGGAACGCATCATGATGCGCTCCCCTGTGTGTGGTGCGAATCGCACTCCCCGCAGCCCGCTGTGTAGCTGGCATCCAGGGAACACAGCGGGTTGCTAGGGGCCGTGTTCGGCGCTATGCAGCCTACGTGAAGGCTGCGGAGGGAGAAAAATATTCTACGTTTTCTGCAAACCACGCAGAGAACTTAGAATATTGCAAGTGTGACCCTAGCCTAAGTTTCGGTCACAGACTATGAAAGTCTCAGTTGGACATTTGTCCATTGTCACAGATACCACATGTACCAATTATATCCAATGGGCTATTCACATATCCGTGTTTTTGCACAGACAAAAGTGTCCATGATTAACACATAGGTACATTTTTCCGGCAGCACGGATGACAATGGCCAATACAAGTCTGGATCCATGAAAAGTTTGTATAACATTGCAAAGAATAGGAGAAGCTTTGTAAGTTATTTAATGATCCATCTGTGCAAAACACTGATGACTCATTGATGGTAAAAACAGTGTGCAATGTATACAATGTGTATTGATGGTAAAAACAGACACACGGACCGTACACTGGTGATACCCTCATGGCAAAAACGGACACACAGGCCATACACTGATGACACACTAATGGTAAAAACAGACAAACTTGAGCATACTCTGATGACACACTGATAGTAAAAATGGACACACGGATTGTACACTGATGACACACTGATAATAAAAATTGACACACTGACATACACTGATGACACACTATTGGTAAAAACGGACACACTGACCATACTCTGATGATACACTGATGGTAAAAACGGACACATGGACAGTACACTGATGACACACTGATGGTAAAAAAAGGACACACTGACCATACACAGATAACACAATAATGGTAAAAACAGACACACTGACCATACACTAATGACACACTGATGGTAAAAGAAGGACACACTGACCATACACTGTTGACACACTGATGGTAAAAAAAGGACACACTGACCATACACAGATAACACACTAATGGTAAAAACAGACACACTGACCATATGTGGCGCCCTGCTCACGCAGGTAGCCACAGACTTCCTACTGCACAGCTGGGTTTCCACAGCAGATACCTACTACATGCAACACCTTCCACCCCGACACAGTAGGGGAAAGTATACTCACTGACTTTAGGTGAGATCCCCTATAAATATTGCTGCTGGGGGAGGAGTTAGTTAGAGTGTGCAGACGCTAGGAGAGCTGTGAAGACATCCTGGTGGTCAGTGCCGCGGTTAAGCCCAAACCAGTGACCCGGAGTGGCCCTTCTGTCATCCAGCAAGCCTAGGAGTGGGGACAGAAGGCAGGGAGAAAAGCCAAGGGGGCGAGGAACTAGTGGAAGTTCACCCAAAGACGTACCAGACTTCGGGGATCCGCACCTGTGGGATTACTTTAAGACTACAGAAAACCCCGTCACACCGTGGAGACTTTAGTCAACCGGTCCCCCTGCGTACCCAGAGAGAGGGAGCCAGACACCGCAGTGAAATATCACAAGGCAGTGATCAAAGAGGGTAACCCATGGACCGCTCAGGAGGAGAGAGAGAGGACAGCGGAAATGAGGAGGCCAGTCTGGCTGCATGCAGACTGGGCTTCAGGAACCGTAAAGAAACAGAGGAGGCCTTATACCCACTTGCTGTGGGGACCCACTGTGCACCTGATCACCTATCAGTTCCCTGGATGTCTTTACCTGCTATACCATCAGTGAAAAGGTAAAAGAGACTTGTACAGTGTGTGTGCGTCATTCCTCTCAGCTCTCGGTGCCCCTTTATAGACTGCTCCATCAACCCCTACACTGACTTACAGCTCCACTCCCAGCTGTCCCCCACCACTGCTCTGCCCCGGACAACCAGCTCTACTTGTAGGGAGCTTTGCCATCTTAGCCGCATTACCATCGACCTCGGGAGGACTGTGGTGGCGCGGGTGACCCATCACCAGGTACTACAGGTGGCGTCACATGACAAACTCTAATACGCTGTACATATACCCCTTTTTGAAGTGTCACTCAGGCCACGGGCTCAGGCGCTGCCACCCGTGACATCCCCCGTGAAAACCACCACCGAGCTTGATACCCGAGTACCCCAGGGCCTGGGGTTCAACACGACACTGATGGCAGACTTATTCAAAACACTGATGACACATCCAGCATTTTTCACATATGTGTTTAAATATGAGACCTAATAGAGTTGAAAGAATGGACTGTCAGACACCAGTCCATTGGCCTGGTTAGTAATCTGTAACCACAGAATAAGACGCTTGTGAACCTCCTTATCACATAGCATATAGGCTCATTTCTTGATTAGCTGGACTGGCATGATATTGTTTTGGTGATACGCCGCAATGATGACATCAAGCCGCCTCAAATAATCAGAAGTGCCAAGAATGCCACAAAACAAGGAGATCTGAGGTCCAACCAACAGGCTGTCACAGATTACCAGAGTCTTGAAAATCGATTCTCCCTTCTCTAACTATTAAAGCGAACCTGTCTTCCCCCCCAGACATGAAAAGCTAAGCTCCCCACCTTCTGCAGCACTAAGGCTGCACTCAGAGAAGGTGTATATTGCATTTAGCATAACTATAATCACTGAAATATGCACTTTGATAACATGGGGCAGTTACCAGGACCGAAGACCGGGAGGCGGGGTTTGCAGAGTCTCTGGGCCGCCCCCGTCATGTCCATCATCCCTCTGTGGTTGCGATGCTGTGATTCCTCCACCCCCTCCTCGCTTTTGCCGGCGCCTGCGCTTTCATTCAGGTTGCCGGGCATGCGCAGTGCGCGCTGCCCGACAACTTCCTGCTCACTTTGCAGCTGCGCAGTTAGCCGACCCCCCGCAGTGGATTATTCATTATCCTCACTGCGGGGTGGCAAATACGGCGCCTGCGCATTCGCAGCGCTGCTGGGGGCCAGCTGACTGCCTCTCTCCTCCCGCCTCAGATCACCCGCTCACAATAATAGACTACGATACTGAGGACCGGCGCCGAGGAGGAGAGAGGCAGAAAACACAGAAGAAGCCACAAAGTATGTCTCTGGTGTAAAACTAGAGAATGCAATAAATCTAACTTTACCCCTCCACACACACAATCCCTCTATATCTATCTATCATTTCTATCTTTCATTCTATCTATCTGTGTGTCTGTCTGTCTGTCTATCTATCCCTCTTTCTATCTATCTGTCTATCCCTGCCTATCACTCTATTTATCCATCTATCTATCCCTCTATCTTTCTTTCTATCTATCTGTCCATCTATCCCTCTTTCTATCTATCTGTCTATCCCTGTCTATCACTCTATCTATCTATCTATCTATCTATCTATCTATCTATCTATCTATCTATCTCTCTTTCTATCTATCTGTCTATCCCTGTCTATCACTCTATCTATCTATCTATCTATCTATCTATCTATCTATCTATCTATCTATCTATCTATCTATCTATCCCTCTTTCTGTCTATCCCTGCCTATCACTCTATTTATCCATCTATCTATCCCTCTTTCTTTCTATCTATCTGTCCATCTATCCATCTTTCTATCTGTCTATCCCTGTCTATCACTCTATCTATCTATCTATCTATCTATCTATCTATCTATCTATCTATCTATCTATCCCTCTTTCTATCTATCTGTCTATCCCTGTCTATCACTCTATCTATCTATCTATCTATCTATCTATCTATCTATCTATCTATCTATCCCTCTTTCTATCTGTCTATCCCTGCCTATCACTCTATTTATCCATCTATCTATCCCTCTTTCTTTCTATCTATCTGTCCATCTATCCCTCTTTCTTTCTATCTATCTGTCCATCTATCCCTCTTTCTTTCTATCTATCTATCTATCTATCTATCTATCTATCTATCTATCTATCTATCTATCTATCTATCCCTCTTTCTATCTATCTGTCTATCCCTGTCTATCACTCTATCTATCTATCTATCTATCTATCTATCTATCTATCTATCTATCTATCTATCCCTCTTTCTATCTATCTATCTATCTATCTATCTATCTATCTATCTATCTATCTATCTATCCCTCTTTCTATCTATCTGTCTATCCCTGTCTATCTATCTATCTATCTATCTATCTATCTATCTATCTATATCTATTTACCCTTCTATCCCTCTATGTATCCATCTACCTATCCCTCTTTCTTTCTATCGCTCTATCTGTCTATCCCTGTCTATCACTCTGTCTATCCCTGTCTATCACTCTATCTATCTATCTATCTATCTATCTATCTATCTATCTATCCATCTATCTATCCCTTCATCCATCCATCCCTCTATCTATCTCTCTATCTGTCCATCCATCTATCTCTTAATCTATCTATCTGTCTATCTATATCTATCCATCTATCCCTCTATCAATCTATCCCTCTATCTATCTGTCTATCTATCTATCTATCTATCTATCTATCTATCTATCTATCTATCCCTCTCTATCTATCCCTCTCTATCTATCCCTCTCTATCTATCCATCCATCTTTCCCTCTATCTATCTATCTCTCTCTCTATCTGTCCATCCATCTATCCCTCTATCTATTTGTCCATCTATCTATCTATAGGCCCCGTCACACCATCCGACACCGCCTGAGCTGTCGGCGGCGACGGGCGGGAGCGCGCACGCTTTTGGCGCCCCGTGAGCGTCGACGCCTCCCGAGGGATAGATAGATAGAAAGATGGATGGAGGGATGGATAGATAGAGTGATAGATAGATAGAGGGATAGACAGATAGAGAGAGAGATAGAAAGATAGAGGGTAGGGATGGGCGAATCCTAAACTACTCGGAATCACTAGACTCTGACGAGTGTGAGTCCAGGACTCGCTACTCGTTGCGAGTCTAGCGATTCCAATGTAAATGAATGGGGAACGAGTATTGCAGCGATTCCTCTGCTGCCGGACCCTATAAGGGGTCTGGCAGCAGAGGAAAAAACTGCAAATCCCCATGTTATTCTTTTAAAGCCAGCGGCAAAAAGCGTCAAGTAGCCCGGCCGGCTACTTACCCCTGCCTCCGCCGCCGCCGCAGACTTGCTCCCCGAGTCTCTCTGCTTCTGTTTACTGAGATTCCCGAACGGTGACAGAAGCAGTGAATAAATTAACTTCCGTCACCGCTCGGGAATCTCCGGAGCAGAGCGAGTCGGGCTGACAGCAGGGTTCAGCTCAGGTCATAATGACCTGAGCTGAACCCCGACTGTTTAGTCACTTCTCAGCTCTGCTACATCCCTGTGTGTCTATGCACAGGGATGTAGCAGAGCTGAGATTACGTTTTGGACTACGTCGGACGGAAGAGGATTTTTTAAATAAAGATGGAGTCCCTAATTGTCTTGTGTTTTATTTCTAATAAAATTATTTTTCTCTGTGTTGTGTTTATTTTTTTATATTGATTACTGGAAATTCATGGCGGTCATGTCTAATATTGGCGTGACCGCCATAAATTTCGGGCTTAGGGTCAGCTGATAATACAAAGCTGGCCCTAACCCCTTTATTACCCAGTGAGCCACCCGCCACCAGTAATCAATATAAAAAAATAACACAACACAGAGAAAAATAATTTTATTAGAAATAAAACACAAGACAATTAGGGACTCCATCTTTATTTAAAAAATCCTCTTCCGTCCGACGTAGTCCAAAACGTAATCTCAGCTCTGCTACATCCCTGTGCATAGACACACAGGGATGTAGCAGAGCTGAGAAGTGACTAAACAGTCGGGGTTCAGCTCAGGTCATTATGACCTGAGCTGAACCCTGCTGTCAGCCCGACTCGCTCTGCTCCGGAGATTCCCGAGCGGTGACGGAAGTTAATTTATTCACTGCTTCTGTCACCGTTCGGGAATCTCAGTAAACAGAAGCAGAGAGACTCGGGGAGCAAGTCTGCGGCGGCGGCGGAGGCAGGGGTAAGTAGCCGGCCGGGCTACTTGACGCTTTTTGCCGCTGGCTTTAAAAGAATAACATGGGGATTTGCAGTTTTTTCCTCTGCTGCCAGACCCCTTATAGGGTCCGGCAGCAGAGGAATCGCTGCAATACTCGTTCCCCATTCATTTACATTGGAATCGCTAGACTCGCAACGAGTAGCGAGTCCTGGTCTCACACTCGTCAGAGTCTAGCGATTCCGAGTAGTTTAGGATTCGCCCATCCCTACCCTCTATCTTTCTATCTCTCTCTCTATCTGTCTATCCCTCTATCTATCACTCTATCTATCCATCCCTCCATCCATCTTTCTATCTATCTATCCCTCGGGAGGCGTCGACGCTCACGGGGCGCCAAAAGCGTGCGCGCTCCCGCCCGTCGCCGCCGACAGCTCAGGCGGTGTCGGATGGTGTGACGGGGCCTATAGATAGATAGATGGACAAATAGATAGAGGGATAGATGGATGGACAGATAGAGAGAGAGATAGATAGATAGAGGGATAGATGGATGGATAGATAGAGAGGGATAGATAGATAGATAGATAGATAGATAGATAGATAGACAGATAGATAGAGGGATAGATTGATAGAGGGATAGATGGATAGATATAGATAGACAGATAGATAGATTAAGAGATAGATGGATGGACAGATAGAGAGATAGATAGAGGGATGGATGGATGAAGGGATAGATAGATGGATAGATAGATAGATAGATAGGGATAGATAGATAGATAGATAGATAGATAGAGATAGATAGATAGATAGGGATAGATAGATAGATAGATAGATAGATAGATAGATAGATAGATAGATAGGGATAGATAGATAGGGATAGACAGATAGATAGAGGGATAGATAGATGGATACATAGAGGGATAAAAGGATAAATAGATATAGATAGATAGATAGATAGATAGATAGACAGGGATAGACAGATAGACAGGGATAGACAGATAGAGGGATAGATAGTGATAGACAGTTAGATAGTGATAGACAGATAGATAGATAGAGCGATAGAAAGAAAGATAGAGGGATAGATAGATGGATACATAGAGGGATAGAAGGATAAATAGATATAGATAGATAGATAGATAGATAGATAGAGTGATAGACAGGGATAGACAGATAGATAGAAAGAGGGATAGATAGATAGAGCGATAGAAAGAAAGAGGGATAGGTAGATGGATACATAGAGGGATAGAAGGGTAAATAGATATAGATAGATAGATAGACAGGGATAGACAGATAGATAGATAGATAGATAGAAAGAGGGATAGATAGATAGATAGATAGATAGATAGATAGATAGATAGAGTGATAGACAGGGATAGACAGATAGAAAGAGGGATAGATGGACAGATAGATAGAAAGAAAGAGGGATAGATAGATGGATAAATAGAGTGATAGGCAGGGATAGACAGATAGAAAGAGGGATAGATAGATAGATAGATAGATAGATAGATAGATAGATAGAGTGATAGACAGGGATAGACAGATAGATAGAAAGAGGGATAGATAGATAGATAGATAGATAGATAGATAGATAGATAGAGTGATAGACAGGGATAGACAGATAGATAGAAAGAGGGATAGATAGATAGATAGATAGATAGATAGATAGATAGATAGATAGATAGAGTGATAGACAGGATAGACAGATAGAAAGAGGGATAGATGGACAGATAGATAGAAAGATAGAGGGATAGATAGATGGATAAATAGAGTGATAGGCAGGGATAGACAGATAGAAAGAGGGATAGATAGATAGATAGATAGATAGATAGATAGATAGATAGAGTGATAGACAGGGATAGACAGATAGATAGAAAGAGGGATAGATAGATAGATAGATAGATAGATAGATAGATAGATAGATAGATAGAGTGATAGACAGGGATAGACAGATAGATAGAAAGAGGGATAGATGGACAGATAGATAGAAAGAAAGAGGGATAGATAGATGGATAAATAGAGTGATAGGCAGGGATAGACAGAAAGAGGGATAGATAGATAGATAGATAGATAGATAGATAGAGTGATAGACAGGGATAGACAGATAGATAGAAAGAGGGATAGATAGATAGATAGATAGATAGATAGATAGATAGATAGAGTGATAGACAGGGATAGACAGATAGAAAGAGGGATAGATGGACAGATAGATAGAAAGAAAGAGGGATAGATAGATGGATAAATAGAGTGATAGGCAGGGATAGACAGAAAGAGGGATAGATAGATAGATAGATAGATAGATAGATAGATAGAGTGATAGACAGGGATAGACAGATAGATAGAAAGAGGGATAGATAGATAGATAGATAGATAGATAGATAGATAGAGTGATAGACAGGGATAGACAGATAGAAAGAGGGATAGATGGACAGATAGATAGAAAGAAAGATAGAGGGATAGATAGATGGATAAATAGAGTGATAGGCAGGGATAGACAGATAGAAAGAGGGATAGATAGACAGACAGACAGACAGACACACAGATAGATAGAATGAAAGATAGAAATGATAGATAGATATAGAGGGATTGTGTGTGTGGAGGGTAAAGTTAGATTTATTGCATTCTCTAGTTTTACACCAGAGACATACTTTGTGGCTTCTTCTGTGTTTTCTGCCTCTCTCCTCCTCGGCGCCGGTCCTCAGTATCGTAGTCTATTATTGTGAGCGGGTGATCTGAGGCGGGAGGAGAGAGGCAGTCAGCTGGCCCCCAGTAGCGCTGCGAATGCGCAGGCGCCGTATTTGCCACCCCGCAGTGAGGATAATGAATAATCCACTGCGGGGGGTCGGCGAACTGCGCAGCTGCAAAGTGAGCAGGAAGTTGTCGGGCAGCGCGCACTGCGCATGCCCGGCAACCTGAATGAAAGCGCAGGCGCCGGCAAAACCGAGGAGGGGGTGGAGGAATCACAGCATCGCAACCACAGAGGGATGATGGACATGACGGGGGCGGCCCAGAGACTCTGCAAACCCCGCCTCCCGGTCTTCGGTCCTGGTAACTGCCCCATGTTATCAAAGTGCATATTTCAGTGATTATAGTTATGCTAAATGCAATATACACCTTCTCTGAGTGCAGCCTTAGTGCTGCAGAAGGTGGGGAGCTCAGCTTTTCATGTCTGGGGGGGAAGACAGGTTCGCTTTAAGCAAACAAATCCTTGATGTATGAGAAAGTTCAAACTTCCATATTATCTTCCAGTCATTTGTTACTTTCACCCATTGTAGCTATAGGCAATTGCACAGCCTGGGCTCTGGAAGTGAGTAATTATTTTAATTGCACATGGATATAGGGAGCAGATGTCTACAGTCTCTGATTTGGAGACATGTTCTTTCTTGGGGCAGCATACCATAAAATAGTAGTATAAAATACAATTATCTAGTCGCTGCAAGGTATCCATATTTATTTTGGAAAAGAAGTATTTATAAAGACAGTTTATGACGAACATGTATATATTCATAATTGTTGACAGCTGCCGAGACTGTAATGTATCTATCAAACTAGAAATTGATGGCTTTCTAGTGACACAGTGACTTCCACTGTGGCCTGATGTAGAAACCTTGGCCAGACACTGAATTTGGGATGTAGCAATCTAAGATTAGTGATGATTTGATCATTTTATGCACTTTCATACAATTATACATTACTAGATGTGGGCCTAATGCTATAGCATTGGGAGGGCGGTGACATGATGATGGGGTGGGCTCTGTAGCGCTTGCTGAGCACAGCTGCTGTCTCTCCACCTGTCCGCTCTTTCCACCTGTGCTGTCTTCTGCCGTCTGTGCTCTCTCCTTTGACCTGTACCACCCCTGTGCGCTCTCCCCAGTGTGCTGACTTCTCCCCTCAAGTGCTCTCTCCTTTGAGCTGTCTCCCCCCGGTCACTCTCTTTCTCTCCCTCTGCACTTGCCCCTCTCATGTGCACTGTCTCTGCCCGTGTTTGTTCACCCCCGTGCTTTGATTCTCCCTCTTGTGCGCTCTCCTATCTGTGCTGTCCAAAGATGTCGGTAGTGCATGCACACCACCGCCATCTTTCTATACCGAGGTGTCCAAAGATGGTGGCCACCTGAATACGTGTGCATGTGCGCTGGGTATACGCATGAGCACTTACTCCGGCAGTGATGAGTCATTGGGGACGGTTTCAATGGTGGCGGTTCTCAGCAGTTGCAGGCGGCTGCAGCACCGTTGGCGGTACTGGCACATTGGGCACCATATTTGCACACCCTGTGTGCACTCTATGCCCACCTGTGTCTCTTTGCCCCCTTTGTGTTTTCTGCCCCCTCTGTGCGATCTCTGTGCCCCTCTATGTGCTCTCTGTGCCCCACTGTGCACCCTCTGTGACCCCTCTCTGCCTCTCTGAGCCTCCCTGTGCACCTCTGTGCCTCCTCTCTGCCTCCCTTTGTGCTCTCTGTGTCCCCCGTGTGCTCTCTCTTGTGTGCTCTCTATGGCTGCCTGTGTGCTCTGTATCCCTTTGTGTGACCTTTGTGCCCCCTCTCTACCTCCCTGTGCTCTTTCTGTGCCTCCTCTCTAGGGCCCATCTATGCACTCTTTGTGGCTCTGTGGCCCCTCTATGCACTCTGTGCCTCCTCTCTGCCTCCCTGTGCTCTGTGCTCCCATTGTGCACTCTCTGTGGCCTCTCTGTGTACTCTCTTTTGCTCTGTGGCTCCTCTCTGCCTCCCTATGCCCCCTTTGTGTGCTCTTTGTGCCCCCTGTCTGCCTCCCTGTGCTCCTCTGTAAGGTCTATGTAGCCTCTTTGTGCCCACTCTCTGCCTCCCTGTGCCCCCTCACAGGTTACTGTGCTTTATTGCAGCCCACAAAAGTCTCACAAGACTTCACAAATCTCGTGAGACTTTGGTCACTTCAAAAGAGCACAGTGACCCCCGCCACTATGCAGGCGCGAATGCCGTCACTGCTTTCATACATACACAGGAGGGGCGGCATATTACTGGTGGTGGGGCGGGTTTTAAAGAGAGATGGGAGCCTCGGACTGAAGTGAGCCGCATCCCACAAGACCATGTAGAGCTCATAACCATACGGAGTGGGACAGTTAAGTTCTGAGGTAATCAGGGGTTAGTCTAGGGGTATAAAGGGGTTACCGGAACCCAAATTACAGTATGTTTAAGGTGCTGGGCACAGGTTATAGTGCACAAAAGGGGTGACAGGTTCACTTTAAGTTATCACATTATTTCAGACTAAATGGAGCAACCATAAAGGGAAGTAATAGATTTCTTTACTAACTATTGAAATAATCAGAAACATGGAAAATTCACAAGGCCAAGTTTCATCATGCTTTAGTCACACATCAGTAGCTCCATCTGGACTTCTGTGTAAAGCCTTTAAAAATGATATTCAGGTTTACCTTTTGACTGAGCCTTTGACGTTAATGATGAGATTTACATAAAGGGAATAATAGCACACAAATGGTTGATTCCCCATGGAGGGAGAGTGGGTAAGTTCTGGTGAAATATGACAGGCACAACTCCTATGTAGGCATGAAGAAAAACAGCTGATGCTGCTGCCCAGTGACTGGTGAATAAATGCACCATGAAATATTGGATCCAGTAGTATAAAAGACATTAGGTGGGCTGTTCTGCTGGAGGAAATTAAATCTTCAGAAATGACAACGCGAGGTCCTTTGGACAAAGTTGTTTTCCTTTGCTTAGCGTGCCGCCGGCCGGGCTACTTTTAGCAGTTACATTAGCTTTTTTTCTGCCTTCATCACAATGGAACTATATTCCCTTGCAGTGTGTGCACCCAAGAAGCTTTTACTGCTCAGGACATGACAATCGAGGGAGGATCTCCGGTCGTTAATTGACCGACTACTTACTATCCCCCAAGCCCCTGTAAGATTAAATAAATACACAACACTGCAGTGACTTGGTATAACAAATTAGCCACAGCAGCCTTTATTGCCTATTGTTTACATACTAACATAAATAACTGGGTACACCGTCCAACGCGAGCCCCAACTTAAAACAATAAGCCCACCCTCATTTCACCCATGGATAGGCCCGGTCCATAAGCCTCTAAACTTTGTCCCTGGCCGCAATAACACCGACCCCAGGGACGAGGTATTGGTTACCTAAAACCAATACCCACCCCTTGCAGAACCCCGTGCCTGCAAGGTACCCTTAACCTGAGCACCTCTACCTTTGAAGTGGCTCATCTCCCCATTCCAAATGTAAGTCCCCTGCCTCTGGACCAGACCTACCCCCGCCACAGGACAGGACAAGTGACCCCTTACTTGGCCTGGACCCGCCACACACCAAACGCTTGCTCCACACCCTCTCTCAGATCCAACATCCACATATCCAAACCAATCTCCGTCAAGTGCACCAAATCATCCTTCAGATATTCTCTTGACCTTGACTCCAATTCTCTGTGCCTCACCACAATCCCCCCATTACGTTCACGAATGCCCCCACCACCTTGTTACACCTTCACCCTTGCTTTATTAATTTTATCCACCGAGCTCCCAAACCTCCATCGTCCCCTTGGCACCATATCCGACCATACCACAATCACACCCGGGTGGGAACACCACAGTCGCAACAAATCACACTTAATGTCTCGTATTAATTCCCGAGACGCACGCACACCCAAATCATTTCCCCCAACATGCAGAACCAACACATCCGGGGTCTACTCACACTACAAAAATAATCAACTTCAGGCAACACCCTGCCCCATTGCATACTCCTCAGGCCCAACCACTTGACCGACGCCACACCTCTATTAAGTCCTAACTGCCGACCATCCGGGCGAACATCAGCTCGACGAGCCCCCCAATACACATATGAATGTCTGAGTATCCAGATCAAGCAGAGGCCTGCACAAACAAAAGAAAAAATTAACAATTGACCAAACCAGCGAGCAATACTACCCGATTACTATCAAAACCCCTACCACAATTCCCACCCGCCTTCCCAGTAGCCTGGGCCTTCCCCTCCAGCCACTACCTGGAAAGCAGATGAGGACGCATATACAAACGAAAATGATTTGATTCCCAACGGCCGATACGCCGCACCACATCCTCTCCTAACCCCCAATGAGAAGCCTCCGTGGCCGCCCCAATCTGAAACGAATGTGTGCCAAACTCCTCCGGCCGCTCACCCACTCGCATCAAGCACTCCCGTAAAACCGCCCAAAACTGAAACTTGGACAAAAACAAACCATTCACATGCCGGAGCAGCGGTCCCGGATATCCACCCCTTCAAGATAGAAAATGCCTTACCACCCTCACCGGACACAGCTGGCTCTCAGCTAAAGCATACAACACCACCAACCTACCTCTGCCCACTTGGTCCGTTTTTGAACACTGCAACCAGCATTCTACCCTGTCCCCCAACACAACGACATTGTTCAGGCCAAACCACCCACTCTGCACCGAGATGGGCTCACCAATTCCCCCAGCCTGAATGCTCCAAAGAAGGCCAACCCAAAAGCAGTTGAGAATAAAATCATTTCGTATTCGGACCTGCAAACACACTCCAAACTCGCCACCATCCTCTCCAATAAGTTCACAGACACTGGACGTCGTCCGTCCCTCTCACGAACACCTTTCCTAAAACCTTTCAAAGCCTGTCGCACCTTAAAATCTTTTGTCACATCCTGCCTACCCAACAACCGAAACCAAAATGCAATTGCCGCCACCCTCTGCACCACTGCTGAAGCGGACCTTCCAGACACAAAATCATTACCTATGAACATCAATACCTTCTGCACATCGTCCATACCACCAGTCATGCCCAGATCCCACTCAAATTCTTCCCATTCCTGCCATACTTTCCCATATCGGTACCAAGTCGCCTCAGTCACTGATCTCCGGATCAAGGTACCCACAATCAAGTTACCAGGCTCCATAAACCATCCGGACATGGCAGACCGAACTCGTCCGCCCAAGGCACCAACTCCCGAAACCTGTGAAACTGAAACCGAGAAAGTGCATCAGCCACCGAATTAAAAACTCCAGGAACATGTTTAGCCACAATCTGAATATTCCATTGCAGACATCTGAGCACAAGATGACGAAGATGCGCCACCACCGGCAATGACTTAGCAGACAAGGCATTAATCGCATATACCACAGAGATGTTGTCGCAATGAAACCAAACCTTCCTGTCCGCAATTTCCTGACCCCACAATTCTACGCTACAACGATGGGGAAAATCTCCGACAACGCAAGGTTCCGCACCAATCCTCGATCCCTCCACGACTCTGGCCAACCACCGGCGCACCAATGGCCCATAAAAAAGGCCCAAAACCCAATGAACCCGACGCATCCGTAAACAACTGCAACACCCTGTTGGGCACCACCTCTTTGAGCCATACCGTGCGCCCATTATATTCCTGCAAGAATATATCCCAAACTCTTAAATCCTCCTTAATGTCCCTAGTGATCCGAACAAAATGCACCGGACATGTCTTGCCCGCCATAGCCAGTGCCAACCGCCTCGCAAAAACCCTGCCATTGGCATAATCCGACAAGCAAAATTAAGTTTGCCCAGCAAAGATTGCACCACCGTAAGCTGAACCTTTTTTGCCATACACACTTCAGCAACCGACCACCTCAAATCCACAATCTTGTCAGCGGGAAGCCGACACTCCTGACCACCGAATCAATCTCGATCCCCAAAAAACGCATCACCGTGGCCGGTCCTTCCGTTTTGTCCGGAGCCAAAGGTATTCCAAAATGACTAGCAACCTGCTTCCACATCCGACTTCGCCATCAGCGCCCCTGGTCCCGCTTTCCTCACCAACTGCACTTCCTTATCAAAGGAGACGTAACAAACCGCTGCCAACTCCGGCGCAATACCATCATTCACCGAGGCCCCCGCCGGATATGACAAATGGTGGATCAACCGAAACTTGTTCGGCTCTTTTTTTGGTACAACCCCCAGCGGGGATACCCGTAAATTCGAACAAGGAGGGTCCAAAAAGGGGCCCGCCATCCGTCCCAACTCAACTTCCTTCCTCAACTTCTCATCAACAACACCGAATGATCCTTAGCCGAACGCAAATTCCCCGGTCAAAACAAACCCCCCCCCTACTGCGTCAGACGGAATAACGAAACCAAACAAAAAACCCGAGTGCAAAAACTCGGCAGCCTCAACATCCGGATACCTACTTAAGAATGGCTCCATCGCCTCTACCCTCACCGGCGTCCTCCCTTTTACCAGCACTGTCTCCTCCCTTACCTTTTCCTTTCTTAAAACACCGAGCAAAACTGTGACCTCCTCCACATCCCGAACATTCGTGCTTAAAACGACAGATGAACCAAACTTACATTGCCCCTTATTAAATTGCCAACAACACCCTTTCCTGAACCCGGCCGAGGTACCCGATCCTGAACCCGATCCCCCGGCCTAACCCCGAAAGGGCTGCGCCGGTGCCGCCATTAAACGTAACCACAAGGAAATATCCTTGTGGTCCCAACGCATGTCCGACCGTAAAGCCTTACGCTGCCTGAACTGCTCATCATAACGTAGCCAGGATAAACCACCATACACTCTATAAGCCTCCCCTATAGAATCCATATAACCAAACAGAGTGGAGCAGTGCCCCGGCTCCTTCTCCCCCACAACGCTCGTCAGTATCGCAAAGGCCTGTAACCAATTCATGAACGTCCGCGGGATAAGATGATACCGCCGCTTCTCCTCATCCTCTTTTTCTTTTTTGGAATCACTAGGGCGAACCTTATCCAAGTTAAACTTTTCCAACGGAAGCAGCGAAAATATTTCGACTTACTCCCCTTTCCAAATCTTCTCCCTAACTTCCTTCTTCAAATGCGCCCCCAAGGGGCTCTCAAAACAAACATAAACCTCGCTCTTTGCCCTATCATCCAGCCTAACCACCTCTCTTCCTTTTCTTTTTCCACCTCAACTGCCGTATCCGGCACCGTTGAAGCCTGTCCATCTACACTCTGCTGCACGCAGCCTCACCTCCCACACTGGACCCACCAGCCGGACCGACCCAAGCTCCCACCAGAGACCCTGAAACAGAACTCAAGCCTCCCCGGTCCACCAAACTCTGCAACAAACCCAGCAACTGTCCTATGACATCCCCACCCACGGTAACCCCAGACGCTACCCCCCCCACCGGAATCGGCCCTTCCCCCATATCACCGCCCGATCCCGACATAGGCATAACATTACAAACCGTGTTCTCACCAGGCTGCGCGCGAGGTGTCGAGAGCCCGACATACGCCACTGTCCAGGTCTCTCGTCCGATCCAAACGGGGACTCTCTTCCCCGTGGATGAGCCAACCCGTCCCGACACTTCTCCTCCATCTTCTGTCACGGGATCCTCCTTACAAATCCAAGCCCCCCAGGGCCCTGCATCTGTCTCCGGGAAGGATTGTGTCCGTGTCTTCAGCTGCCGCGGAACCCCCACCCTGGCACTCCGCGGCTTGCATGGAGCCCCCCCAGCCGTGGCAACCCTGCTTACTCCTCGCCACCAAATTCCTGTCCCAATGGCGGAGTGAGGTCCCTCGAGGGTTAGAGAGGGCCCATCCTCCCCGCCACTGATGGTCCCCACTGGGGCTTCCAGAACAGGCCCTCCACACACCTCCAGCCCCCGGGGAATAACGCTCCGGTGGCCTGGAGCGGCGGCCACGCAGCGATGGAGTGGAGGGGGACCGGTTCCGATGGGGAGACGCAGGCAGCCCATACGTAGGCCTGCACTGCCTGCGCCCCATGCACCGCTGCCGCTGCCTGAATCAACGCCCCCAGAGAGGCCAAGTCCGCCATTACTGCTGGTAAGTAGGCTGTGCCAACTGTCCTAAACTGTGCTCACTGTCCCCGGAAGTGGAATGAGGGGACTTCCTTTTTCGTCCCCAGTATCTTCCCCTAAACTCCCCCTCTTCCTCACCAAACCAAACCAAACCCCCTCCCAGTTAACTACCTCCCATGCATCATTCAAATAATCCAATTCCTACCTACTCCCATTAACTCCCTCCCTCCCCGAATGTCATGTGCCCCTCCACCCTATGGGTTCCTTGGCCTGCTCCACTTACCTCGGATCTCATCACCACTGATATCACGTTTGTTCAACCTGCCTCGGTGAGTGATTTGACAGCAATACATAGGCGTCTTTCACATTAATGCTGGGCATTGCTTTTGGGTGGATTGCATTTTCATTGCGTTTTTACCCCCACGTTTTGGGCTGCGTTTGCAGAAAATGACATGCGTTTTTACTCTAGTTGGCAATGTGCTTCCCATAGAAATCATTGGGTGCGTTAACGCATGTGCTTTCATTGCATCTCTATGTGTCAATGCAGTGCAAAAACACATAGAAACGCAAATGCAGCCCCCCTTGATGTGAACTTAAGCTAGGGTCACATTTGGGAGCTTGTGTGGCGCGCTTCTGGCGGGACGCCACAGGGAGGGAGTACTGCACCCAAAAAAGAAGGTGTAGTATCTCCGTAGTCACAGGTGGAGGAAGGAAACTACAGAGACTGTACACAAAACCCACCCACAGGCACCCTAGCACAGGAGACTGTATTTGAGTAGGTCCCGGGGGGTGGAGTTAGGTGAGTGGGAGACGTGAGTGACAGTTGGAGACGGCCTAGTCAGAAGGTGACAGGAGAGAAAGGACGGACGCAGGAGACTCTGCTGCCTGAGGAGAGGGCACCTCTAAGGGACAGAGGTAACCCAGACGAAAAGGGGACACTCCAGGTCTGGTCGGAGCTGTCTGGAGTGTCCAGGTCACACCAGTAAACTGGAACCAAGGCAGTTTTGATCAGGTTTATCCTAAACCGTAGACCAATGTGTTGTGGGCTTTCATGAGGGAGCCACGACATGCACCAAGAAGCCTAACCTCTGTCCCGCAACAACGTCAAAGATGGCAAGAGGTAACAGTGACTTAAGGCAACAGACCTGGGAACTAGTAACAAGACTTCAGCATGGGGAGGCAGAGAGCCATTGTGAACAGAGACCGAGAAAATAATCGAGAGACACCTCTGATGGACTCTGTGCTGAATCCTAAAATCTGTGGCTATAATCCCCGATACACCAGACTGTACCGTGTACCTTATCCATCTGGTACTAGTAAAAACTGTTTGAGCTGATCTGATCTCTGGCTTCATTTAATCCGTCGCCTGAAAGGCCTCTGCAGCACTCAGACACTTGGACTACAACTCCCCTCATCCCCGCCGTGTTGAGGAAAAGCTCCACCTGTGGAGAGCTATACTACCTCTGCTACACCACACTATCACCTCAGCGCATGGCTGCAGCGCTGGTAACCGCTTACCAGACACCACAGGTGGCGTCATTTATAACCCTCAATCATCATCCCCATCAGCCATTGAGTGCCCAGGGCACAGAACTGGGACCCGACCAGCTGTGATCCCCACCGAAGCCACTGTCCCGGTATCAGTAACCCTTCCCTGCCGGCCCAACTCACTTGCATCTATAGGAAGTATGCATTAAAGGATCCTGTTTTTCCCCTTGCCATTTTCATGGCATATTTTTTCGTTTTTAGCACATAAGTTAACACATGCGCTCCCCATAGACGCCCAGTTAAAAAAAATGCATGCATTTTTGCAAAAGCACCAAAAAACGCTGTAGACCCTGCATTTGCCTGCTGTGCACTAGCACAAGTGCAAGCACCGATGCTTTCATGGGCAAGCACATAGATGCAGAGCCCTTGCGCTTGCTTCCGCCACCATTACCTTCTTGCATAATGCGACGTTTCTGGTGCGTCCGGAGAGACGCATGCACTCTGACTGTGCCCCTCTGCAGAACGGCGCTTCTGGGTTCTGCTCCCGTACGCTCGTGATAGAAGGTAATACCTGCGAAAGTGGAAGCAAGTGCAAGGCCTCTGCATCTATGCGCCAATGCGCATGCCTGCACTTGCCTGTGAGAGCACCTGCGCTTGGCACTTGCGCTAGAACTGGAACCGCCTATTTATGGGTGGTTTCTCCAGTGTCTCCCAGGTGAACAAATGAAAAATAAACATAGTTAAAACTTATCATATTTACAATTAACTGATACCTAAGGGCCAGCAGCAGTATTAGATTATTAAGGTTATGTATAGTATAGACAACGTCAAAAAATTACAAAAGCTCTACTATTAGATTAGATATTTAAAACATGCGTTACAAGA
>JARQOC010000003.1:243807142-243823148 GCA_033576535.1 Allobates femoralis
GTGGCATGGCTAGCTTACGACGAAGCATTTCGACAAAAGCTGGCCATCCACCCCTCGCTAAAATGGGGAGTCAAAGACGTCGGTCTTTGGCTCCACATGATGGTCCCTCAGAGACAAACAGTAACGAAACAAGCGCCGATTCAGTCTGCTAAGAAAGGCACTTGCTTCGCTTTCAACGAATCTTCTTGCCGTTGGCTACAAAATTGTAGATATAGGCATGAGTGTTCAACTTGCTCGGGCGCTCATCCCGCATCTAAATGTTTTAAAAAGAATAGCCAATCGGGCAGTAGAGAATCCTTTCTCAAAAACGGAGACCCCAGTGAGGCTCCAAAGAATGCTACCATGGCTAAGACAATATCCTAACCGTGAAAAAGCCGAGTTGTTGCACAGGGGCTTCGAAAGAGGTTTTTATGTTCCACCTTTTCTCGGCTCCGGGTGCACGATAATTAGGAACCTCCCTTCAGCGAAAAGATTCCCAGGGGTAGTCCGGGATAAAATTAATAAAGAGTTAAGAGCTGGGAGGTGTGAGGGCCCGTTTGAGGTCCCCCCATTTTCAAATTTTAGGATCTCTCCGCTAGGAGTAGTTCCCAAAAAGGAACCTGGCTCATTCAGATTGATACACCATCTTTCATACCCAGAAGGTGCATCTCTGAACGATCAGGTAGATCCGACCGTGGCTTCAGTATCTTACACTTCGTTTGATACAGCCTTAGACACTATCAAAAAGTTTGGCAAAGGAGCTTTACTCGCGAAATCGGACATTCAGTCCGCTTTCCGTTTACTCCCAGTAGATCCCAAAGGTTTCCCGTCACTAGGCTTCCAATTTGAGGATAAATTCTATTTCGACAAGTGCCTTCCCATGGGCTACTCACTGTCGTGTAATTACTTCGAATCTTTCTCAACTTTCCTCCAGTGGTGCGTTACGGCCATCTCAGACACCGGCGCTGTGACGCATTACTTGGACGACTTTCTCTTTATTGGTCCCCCAGATTCTGACTCATGCAATGAAGTGCTTAACTCATTTTTGGCATTAATGTCCGATTTTGGGGTCCCGATTGCTGTTGAAAAAACTACTTCCCCTGCAACGGTTATTGAATTTTTGGGCATTTTAATAGATTCAAATAAAATGGAGTGTCGCCTCCCCCATGATAAATTAGTATCTTTAAAGACAGTGATTAAAGACTTTCTTTCAAAGTCACATTATACCTTGAAAGACGGTCAGAGATTGGCAGGCAGCTTGAACTTTGCACTCCGGGTCATCCCAGCAGGTCGCCCTTTTCTTAGGCGACTGTATGAGAGCATGGCCGGGGTGCCAAAGTCGCGCAACGTCCCGGTCTCAGAATCGATTAGATCGGATTTGGAGAACTGGGACTCCTTTTTGTCCAGCTTTAACGGTTCTACGTATTGGCAGCAAGACTTTAAAGAGGCATCCACAATGGAGCTTGAGTTCGGCACATCCGACTCGGGTATGTGGATCCGATATGGGCCGCAATGGTCATTTTCTCAATGGCCCCTAAGATTAGTCAATAATCCTATGAGGACCGCAAATTTAGAAGTGTTGCTGTCAATATCAGCCATTATGTTATGCTGGGGTTCCCTACTCTCCAACCATCGGATCTTATTTAAAGTGCATGATCCGGGATTGGCGTTCATAATTAATTCACTTTCAGCAAAAGGGCAATTATTGTCAGCTTGCATGAGGAATTTAACCCTTTCCTTATTGCAAAAGAATATTTGGCTCAAGGCACATGTCTCTTTATCCGGTAATTATAATTTGTCTAATTTCAAATTTTGTAACAACTTGTCACAGCTTCAAGATCGTTGGCCTGTATCAGCGCAACAGGGTGTCAAATTCCCGGGCGAAATATGGGAGAACCTCTATCTGTGACGCAGCTCTACATTAAACAATCCCTTGCTCCACGGACTTGGGCAGCTTACAGCGCCGCCTGGTGGTCGTGGGTGCAATTTTGTAATACATATGGATTTTGTCCACGAGCAACACTGTCAGACACTGCTGTCCAATTTGTTGAGTCATTGATTAGACAAAAAATGGCCCACTCATCAATAAGGAAAACCCTCGCAGGAATTTCTTTTTTTAGGAGGCTTTATGGGTCTTCTCCGATTAGCAACCTTTTTATAGTTAGACAAATTTTGAAGGGTTACCAGAAATCGTTCATTGAACCAGATACAAGACAGCCTATTTCTGTATCAGATCTGTCTCGCTTGTGCTCATGCCTGACACAGGTATGTTCCAGCAGTTACGAGGCTGCTTTATTCAAGGCAGCATTTATATTGTTATTTTTCACAGCCATGAGGATAAGCGAAGCAGTATCTACACATAAGGCGTGTCAATCTGGTTTGCGATTGAGTGACATCTCCATTCTCCCTTCAGTAGTGATTGTCTTTATCCGTCGGTCAAAAACCGACCAGCTGGGGAAAGGACAGGTTATCACTCTTCACGGAATCCCAGGTGACGAATTATGCCCGCTAGAAGCAATCAGGAGTTGGGTAGCGGTCCGCGGAACCTCTGCAGGTCCTTTGTTCGCTCACGCGGACGGCTCCCCAACGACTGTTTATCAATTCAGATCCGTCCTGAGAAAGAGCCTCTCTTTAGCTAATATCGGTAAGACTAAAATCACATCACATTCATTTAGAATTGGGGCAGCTACTCTTGCATCTCAATTGGGTTTACATGACGATGGAATCAAAACTATTGGGCGATGGAAGTCTAATGCGTACAAAAGCTACATTCGCCTTGATAAGGCCTCCCAATAATTATTTTTATAATTTATCTCCTAGGCAGTAAAATTGTATGGATTGTCGGACATTCCTTTATATTCTGGGCTCACAAGAGAGCAAAGAAAAGGAGTTACACTGAAAACCTATCCTTTGATTTTGAACAAATACAAGTATTTTGGCACGGAGTGAGAGGCCTAAGATGGCATAGCATTATCCCAACTGTCTTAGAGCTATTGGAGAAATTCCCCCGACCAGACTTAGTCATTTGCCATGCAGCGGGCAACGACCTCGGAAAGTGCGCTACTATGAACCTGTTATGGAAAATGAAATCTGATTTTTGTTGGCTAAACCAGGAAATTCCTGGTACCACTTTTGTTTTTTCCGAGGTCGTTCCCCGCTTAGCATGGAAGGTACATGGATCAATGTATTTAGATAAGATCAGAAAGAAAATTAATAGGGAGATGCAGAGGTTCCTTCCTTCCATTGGCAGCTTTTCTCACAGGCACCTTGACCTGGAAGGCTTTGTGGATGGATTATACAGGAAGGATCTTGTGCATCTCTCGGAAGTTGGCCTCGACATTTTTAATGTCGGGGTGCAGAGCATTGTGGAGGAATGGTTGGTGGGGGGGGCCGCTACCTCAGGGGTAACGCCCTGTTGGGTCGCCCAGCTATGCTGGGTGGATCGGTTATGAAGTATATCAATACTACTGAAGTTGTATGTTTCAAAGTTATGAAACAAGAATTTATGATTTACGTTCCTGAGTTATGGAACATGTGTTGGAATATGAAATATGGAATGATCAATTTCCTGTAAAGAAAGGTACGCGGTAACCCTTAATAAAACCAGCATGTTTTTCCACCACAATGCTCTCTGTCTTTAATTCATTAGTAATTTTAAGTTAAACGAAAATATACTTAAAGTGCGCTCTGTTGCCTCACAAGCATCATCCATTTGTAAGATGGATGAAGCCCTGAGGAAACGGGCGGCACATAGATGGTTAATATAACCAGTAACTGCTCAGAATGCGTTGCTATGGTGATGACGTCACCAGGCAGATGCTGCCAGGCGGGAAAGTGCCCGCCAAAAAATGCCTTTAAACTAATTGGCCCTCACTCTCAGAGGGGACTATATAAAGGGGGGCAAGAGGCCACGGAGACCAGTACAGCATTGAATTGCTGAAGTCCCGCCCGCCCGCCCTTATTATTAAGATTACATCTTTAATGTTTAGCTGGTGTTTATTAGAGGGAAGGTCGCCCAGCTATGCTGGGTGGATCGGTTATGAAGTATATCAATACTACTGAAGTTGTATGTTTCAAAGTTATGAAACAAGAATTTATGATTTACGTTCCTGAGTTATGGAACATGTGTTGGAATATGAAATATGGAATGATCAATTTCCTGTAAAGAAAGGTACGCGGTAACCCTTAATAAAACCAGCATGTTTTTCCACCACAATGCTCTCTGTCTTTAATTCATTAGTAATTTTAAGTTAAACGAAAATATACTTAAAGTGCGCTCTGTTGCCTCACAAAAACAGTTTATCAATTTTTCTGGCTTCCAGATTGCTGTAAACTCAACGCATAACAAGTGCTGTGCAAGCAATGTTTTTGTGTCCGGGAGAAAAATCAGAACAAATTAGATCCTCCCGGATCCGGGGCTATCTGGGGCTCCCTAACATGGGTGTCTATGGCGCCGGATCGCCCCAGTCCAACAAAAATATCGGATCCTGGGAACCGGATTCCGGCAGCTGAAGTTTAGCAGGGAATGCTGCTAAACTTCAGCACCACCAGCTGTCCCCTGCACAGATTTCAGGACCGCGGCTAGCTCCCTGCTAGCCACGATATTGAAAATTCAGCAGTTGCAACTGCGATCTTCGGAAGCCGGCTGCAAACCGGAGCGGAGGACATATCTGTTTCTAAATCCGGTCTGGAGGGCATAATTGTTTGCAAATCCGGTCCGGGGCTGTCTGATTCACACCGTGGTGTGAAGCCGGACTTACAAGACTTTTTACAAATTACAAATAGCATTCCTTATGGCTTGCTGTTAAAAATGGCTTTTTTCTTTCCACTCTTTCATAAAGGTCAGATTGCAGAGTATCTACGTACAAAATTGCCTTGTGGCATCTGTCAAGTACTTCCGGCGTCAGGATGTCCTCCTATCATGAGCTTGAGTAAGTGTGCATGTGCAGGGCCAGCATTAGGGACAGGCAGCCCAGCAGCAGTTGAGTGCGCCCTACCAGTCCACATGGCTAATTTGCATGGGCATGCAAATTAGCCATGTGGGGCTGCCAAACAGGGCTGGTGTCTGACTGCCCCACACCCCTGTCAGGCGGCCCCTATGTGCTGTCTAATTCCCCCACACACCCATGTCAGGGTACCCTTATGCGCTTTGTCTGATCCTCTGTCTTCTACCTCACAGATATACGATGTGCACAGCATCAGACTGCTGGCAGTTTATGACTTAGCCGGCAGCAGATCTGTGTCACTATTCCCAGGAAGCACTGATCTCTTTCACCACCCAGTATAGTGAAGCTGATGCCGGCTAATTCCAGCGGTCTGGCGCTGTGCACATCGTACAGCCTTTAAGTAGAAGACAACATCCAGGTGACGGCGCCAGCAGGTGAGGTGAGAAAAAGCACACTGGGGCTCAATAGTGTACAGGGGGAAAGACAACCCACGTGCCCAGCACCACAGAGCCGGCCCCCATCGTGATGTCACATCCCTCAGGATGCAATAAGATCAGAATCACATCTAGTATGACTAATAGTTTTCCTGTGGACAAATTCTTCTACCTAAGCTGTAGATCATTGCAGCTCCTCCAGAATGACCATTGGCCTCTTGGCTGCTTCCCTAATTAGTGCTTTCCTTGCTTGCAATGTCAATCTAAGTAGACGCCATGTCTTGGTAGGTTTGCCATAATCCTTACTCCACAACAATATTTTTGAACTGTCTTGTATATATTTATTGATTTTCATGATGCTATTTGATCCCCAGTGTGCTCAACAAAGCTGTGAGGCCTTCACAGAACAGCTGTGATTATGCTGAGAATAAATAACTCAATTTACTAATAAGGTGACTTCTGGAGTCAATTGGTTAGTCAGAATTTCATTTAGACTACAGGGAGCTAAATACAAATGCACGTCATAATTTTCAGATATATCTTTTTAAAATATTTAATAAACCATGTGTTATTTCTATTACATTTCACAAATACTTGGAAAAGTCTTTGAAGGCATGCAAATAAATAAGATGCAGGAAGAAATATAAAATCAGGAAAAAATAAATAAAAAAAGCCACTGCAAATCCAAATGACTGTTAGGGTACCGTCACACCAGGTGACATCGTCGGCGATTTCACAGGCAACACAGGGGCGCGGCCTATCGCCGGCGACAACGCCGGTGCATCGCTTAGTTTAAAGGGGTCATAATGAGGCGAAAAATTGCCTTAGAGTGGTCGCTTGGTTTCGCAGCACTGCTCTGAAAGCAGACGAGCACTCAGGGGTGATGTGTACACATCGCCCCATGTAACATGACGATCACCGATGTTACAGGCAGTGGGAGCCATAGGCTCCCATGTTACAGGATCGCCGCTGGGGTTTGTAGACACCCCAGCGGCGGTGTCTCCTGTAACATTGCCGGAGGTATCGGCGCACGTAAACACGCGACGGCTACGCTGGCGGGGTGCCAAAAACATGCGCGCTCCCATGCGTTGCCGGGGATATCTCCGGCGAGGTGGATAGGTGTGACGGTACCCTTAAAGTTAAAAAAATGAATAAGCGTCTGATATATATACATAGTTGTGATGGAAGGTTGAAAAAAATTAAAAATGTGGGCATTTGCAATTATAAAATGATTGAAAAACAAGACACATTCCTTTATTTTTCCATGAATATTGGCAAAAAATAAAAGAATATTGAAATGAAAATAACATAAAATTATGCCCTATCAAAAAGATGCAAAAATTATTTGAGTATTTGAATGAGAAAAAAAGTTACAGCTCTTTAAACTACATGTATGAAAAATCTCAAATTTGTGCCTAGAGAGCCTAACAGAGTCACTGACGTGACTAAAACATTATGAACCCAGCCTAAGAAGTGAGTGAGTGTACCGCCCATAACATCAGACCATGAGGCCGATATGGGGCCTGTTCCTTCCAAATCCAGTGTCTGCTATTGCAATTTCAACAGTACCCTATGGATGCAGATTTTGTTAGACAGCATCAACACAGCAAGCATGATGACGTCATTACATTACATCTCCTGTGCAGACGGAGTCTTAATCAGCACAGTGCACTGACCAGAGCAGACATTGGGTTATCAGCAGGAACATGAGTATGTAAGAAGATGAAGGAGTAAATATCATCATCTGCTGACCAGAGAAGATAAGAACAAAGAGAATGACAGGTGGAAAACCAGAAGAGTGAAGGACACGTTCACCCAAGGAGCAGAGAAGAAGAATCACCAGGTCGAGTGACAGCAGTGGCATAAAAGCTTGGGCAAGCCAAAGAGGGGTGGAGTTGGCGCCTGAACTTTGAACAGAAAGATCGTGTCAGGAGTGGAGTGAGCCTACGACAAAAGATCTGTAACCAGTGCCCAAGGAAGACTAAGACCAGTCCTTGATGAACACTGAGGCTACGCTAATACCAGAAAAGAACCAAGACCAGTCCCAGAGGAAGACCCTAGCTAGTGCTTGAGTAAGAACAATATCAGCCACTGAAAGAGACAAAGATCAGTCCCGGGGAAATATTGAGACCAGTGTCTGAGGAAGACCAAGACAATTGCCCGAGGAGGATTGTGATCAGCTACAAAGAGGATCTGAGACCTGATTCAAGAGAAGACTCCAGCCATAGCAGAAGACCGTATTGGTGAGCCATTGCTTCCTGAGCAGACATATGGCATCAAGTATGGTACATATGGTATCAAGTGGAAACTGAGGTCGCGCTTCAGGGAACAAAGGCAGTCAATGAGTTGTATTATTTAGGTAGTTGGCGACAGTGATGGGTAAAGAAATTATACTGCAGCTTCATTAATTGGGAGATTAGAATTAAGATATCATTGACAGTGGACATTATTTAATGATAAAAGTAGAATAATGTGTAAATAGTATTGTGTATATATCCCATATACTATATTGCTATATTCTCTATGGTAACATAATCTGTTTATTGCCACCTATTGGGTCATTCCCTGATCTCATGTTCAAGGCACCACTTTTCTAACCTGCATAAAGTAAATAATCCAATTTTGGTTCAATTACCACTGTCTCCCCTTGTCTGCATTGTTGCACCTTGTTACAAGTAGTTAATTTTCTAATATTGTCACTCCTTGAGGACATGATGCCTGGTGGGGGCATCATAATGTATATGGGTTTGTGGGAGGAGACGGTATTGCAGGGCTATCAAACTGTTAATATTGGTCCACGTATTGGGCTGTGAGGGCCCTTGTAATTAGCAGAATGCTTCAGTGACCATGATATTGTGTGTGGAGGCCTGCATAGTGTGTGGGGACCTTTCACCTGGATTTTATGGCTGTACAGAACATTATATTGTGTTGGGCTGTGGGGGGCCCTCAACTGCCTTTTGGTTCTGTGGTGGAAAAAATATAGTGTGTAGGTGCCCTCATACTATGTAGAGGATTGTGGAGGCCCTTATACTGCATGTTGATGCTGTATGGGGCATCATATTGTTTGGGTAGGACCTCCTACTTTGCGGGGGGCTGTCAGTGACAAAGTGTTTGTGGGGACCCTCACAGTGTATGTGAAATTTGTTGAGGACATCATATTGGGGGCTCTCATACTGTGTTTGAGAGCTGTGGAGTTCATCATACTGTGTAGAGCGTCTGTGGAGCCTCCTTGCTATATATAGTGGAGCTGTGGGGCCTTCATACTGAATGTTGGACACTTTAGGGGTCATCATGCTGTAGGATGAATTATACTACGGTATGTTGGGGCTACTGTTGTGGTAGCATAATCCATTATCATTATCATCCAAACTTTGATGGAGGCACTGTGGTGTCATCCTAATGTGCGTATGGAGAAACTGTGGGGGTAATGTAGTATGGGGGTATCATGCAGCATGGTGGGCATTTTGGGGGGGGCATTACACTCTATAAGGGCTATAAGAAGGGGTATAGTAGTGGATGGGAACACTATGGGGCTTCAGTAATGGCTTAATTACTGTAGAAACTGGTGTAATACTTGTCTTTCTCCTTAACTATAAACAATGGGAGGAATGACCCTTTCTACTTAGCCAAATTATTTTTTTTTGGAGGGGGGGTCAATTAGGACTTTTGCTATGGGGCTCCATAAATTCTATATATGCCACTGACCCATGTACTGTGCATATAAGATTAAAATTGGATGAAGTGGTGTATTTTAATCATTATGATCAGCATCTATTTTAGTAAAGCAAACGATTGTTCCCTTTGACAGATGCCCGATTAACGAGCAATAGTTCAAATTACCAATCAGGCATGTTGGATTTTTTTCTAACACAGGTTGGGTAAGAATAGGTTAAAACATCGTGCTGCCATGACACAAGTCCAGTGATCGAAGAAAGCTTGATGGTGATTTATTTGAAAATAATTGTATTTTCTAATCAACCCTCCTGCAATCCATTGCAATATTTTATCACATGCTGTAAACATTTTCCTTGTAAGTAAATAATCACTAAAAATGACCATTGCATTAACTTGAGTTTCGTGTTGAGATTCCTTAGACTATAAGGTCAAACTTTCGGTATAGCAATTACAGTTTATAAAACCCATGCACTGCAAAATGAAGTAAAACGAAAAGAATACAGCCCAGATGCAGTGTGCATTGGAAATTTCACTAGTCCAATTAGCTTCACAGGTCTTGATTGCTTTGATAAATTAATAACATCAATTAGTGTTTCCATATAACAACCAGTCCCCTTTATAAATTAAATCAATCCACTAAACTCTAATATTAACTGATAGAGACCGAAGTCTCAATCAAGGAATGATTTCACCACTGTAAATCAAATAATGCTAAAAATTGCAATCTTTATTATCAAAAATGAATAAAATCTCAACAGAGCCAATTCCCAAAGGGAAATTCACATAGTACAGTATACATCCTTTTCAAATACAGAGTAAAAAATAATGTAACATTAGACCCTTGTACAAAAACAATGCCTCTCCAGATAAAGAAAGAAGACCAAATATAAATATGGCACCCTTAGTAAATAACTTGCAGCCCTTCATACAAAGATCCTATAATCTGCCTGCTCACAAAAGGCAAGTTCCCAATCTTTTGTTGTACAAAGTCAATCACTTAGCTAAGGAAAAAGCTGGAAGTATCAAAGGGTGCTGATAATGAAGGGTTAAATGTCTATTACCTGCTGTGGAGGATTACTGTGCCTGGGTTTCCCACCTCTACGCCGTTTCGCAATAGCTTCTTCCGGGGCGTGCTGGACAAAGGGATCATGGGCCTCTTTATATCCCCCCAGCGCATCACGTCATCCCTGTTCACTCATTGTTAGTGGCGCTGGTAATCGCAAACACCGGACGCTTTCCCCACCCACAAGCGGCAGCGTGTGTAAACTGCACATCGTAAATCCGCTTGTCAGGGCGTGACGTGTCATCAGCGTTGGATCGCGCAAGCGCACCAATGAGGAAACCCGGGAGAGGGTTTTGCGCGTCCACAGTCTCCTGGGTGATCATCACGTGATAGTAATCACGTGTCCTTATCATATGCTTCCGAAAAAACGGAAGTTGCTTAAGTTGTCATGGTACTTGTAAGGTTCTTAAAGATACATAAGACTTGTTTCAATTTTAACTGTATCTCCTTCAATAACAAGGAGATAATTATGGAGAGGAATCATATTATTAAAGTGCTAAGTGCCAAATAATAATTAATGGGTGAATCCACATCAATATGCTCATAAGTGTTAAGTGATGAATAAGAAGGGAATTATCCCCATAGGGGGCAATATATATACCCTTAAACAAGTGAGGCATCCTAAAAAAGGATATCAACAAAGTAAATAAGTGACAAAGTTGATCTATAGAAATTAATAATCCAATTATATATATTAAAAAGTAAGATTAATTATCACAAATATGTTTCTCTCTAAATATAAAAAATCTTCAATTCAGTCAATCAATCAGTCTTCATCTTCATCAACTTCCAGATCATTCGGTAGCTATATCCAGGAGGCAATATGAACCTATATATAATAAAAATAAATAAATAAAAACAATAATTAATAATCAAATAATAATCAAAAAATTAAAATGAAAGCCCATTGATCATCCTAATCCCTAGTTGATAAACCTACACTAACCATTTACAAAAAGGCACCAAAACCATGGTTCTCATTCAACCCATGGGGTGCCAAAGTGCCCAATCTGTATATCCAGCGGCTTTCAATCTGAGCCAATCTATGGCTTAGATCTCCTCTCCTTGGTCCAAGATCAACCTGATCGATCACCTTAAATTTAAGCAGAGTAGGATTACACTGATGGAATACTTTAAAGTGTCTAGGAAGAGTTTTAAGTTTAGACACATCCGTTTCTTTCTTAGCTTTTTCTATATCCAAATAATGTTCTCTTATTCGGATCTTTGCTTCCCTAATTGTCATCCCAACATACAATTTTTTACAGGGACATTCTCCTACATAAATAATCCCTTTGGACGAACAAGTCAGGTGTTTCAAAATTTTGAAACTCCTGGTTCGTCCCTGATTGTCAAAGGATTTGGACTTCAAACAATTGCCACAAGCTTTGCAAAGTCCACAAGGATAGAAACCCTGTAAATCCAATCGTCCAGAGAGATCCTCTTTTTTATTTTTTCCAGGCTGGTAGTGGCTATGTACTAGGACATCTTTCAAGTTCCTAGAACGTCTAGCGACCATAGAGGGATTTTCCGGAAGGACATTTTTTAGTACTGGATCAGTGTGAAGCACTGACCAGTGTTTGTATAGAATACGTTTAAGATCATTCCACTTGTTGTTGAAAGTGGTGATATATCGTACCTTCATATCATCTTTATTGTCCTTCTTTTTCAGATATAGAAGTTAATTACGGTTTGTTGCCATAGCCCTTCTGTAGCCTCGTTTGATGCTTCTTTGTCCATAGCCTCTTGCCTGAAATCTGTTTATTAGATCCTGTGATTGCTGTTGAAAAGTCTCTTCACTGGAACAGATTCTTCTAATCCTCAGATATTGACTTACTGGAATTCCTTTAATCATGGATACTGGATGGGATGAATCTGCATATAAGAAGGAATTAGTAGCGGTTGGTTTCCTAAATACATCAGTGGTTATTCTACCATCTGGGAGAACATCAATTTTAATATCAAGGAAATCTATTTTCCTACCATATTTATATGTCAATTTTATATTCAAATCATTTTTATTTAATCTACTCATCAGTGCCTCCAGTTCATTAACACTGCCTTTCCATATAAATATCACGTCGTCAATATAACGACTCCACTGATGCACTTTTTCAATGCCTACAATTTCCTCATTCTGAAAGATATCTCTCTCCCACATGCCTAAAAAAAGGTTGGCATAACTGGGTGCACAAGTCACTCCCGTGGCCACTCCCTGCTGTTGTAAGAAGGTTTTCCCTCCAAACATAGAAAAATTGTGTTTTAGGATAAAATCAAGAAGATCTAATAGTAGTGTAATCATTTCTGGTTCTAGGTCCGTGGTTTGTAAAAACCATTTCAAGGCCTGTATGCCATCAGTATGGCGTATCGATGTATAGAGTGACTCTATGTCAGCTGTTACAAACATCATATTATCCTCAAGATGTAACTGGTCTAATTTTTGTAATACACTGGTTGTGTCCTTCAAAAAAGATGGCAAGTCATTGACCAGAGGTTTTAAAAATGGTCTAATATGAGACATATCGGTTCACTCAAACTTTGATTGCCAGAAACGATGGGCCTACCTGGGGGGTCTTTGATGTTCTTATGGATCTTCGGGACCAAATAAAAAGTGGCTATTCTTGGTTCAAATTTCTTCAGATAATCCCATAATTTCTTAGAGATTATCTCGTTGTCCACTGCTTCTTCTATGATGTCAAGAAGTTCTTTTTTGAAGACTGATAAGGGGTCGCCGTATAACCTGCGGTAGCAAGTTTGATCATTAAGCAGTTGAATGCTTGTTCTTCATACTGTTTACACGGCCATATTACAATATTACCCCCTTTATCAGCTTGTTTGAACACCACATCATCCCATTTTTCTAGATCAATAGCTTTCATCTCCCCATCAGTAATATTTTGTTTACCCTTAAAACGATCCAAATTTTCTATGTCATTGGTTGCAAGTTTAGTAAATACCTCAACTGCAGGACATAGACTAATGGCCGGAAATTTTTTTGTAGTGCCACATAGTCTATCTGGAATTTTTCCTACCTTTTTGGTATTTTCTTGTGTTGATAGTTGGTCCTCTTCCAGAGAGCGCAAAGCCTCTAAAGCTTCAAGTTCTTCATCCGTCAGGGAATCTAGAGATGTTTCTTTTTTGGCATGGATCTTTTTTAAGATGATTTTCCGTGCAAAAAGATGTAAATCTTTTATCGACGTGAACGTGTCTAAATTAGAAGTGGGAGAAAACGTTAATCCTTTAGACAAAACCCTCAATTGGTCCTGATTCAATTCATGATCAGACAGATTAATTACCCTCCTTGGTTCCTCCACAGGGCCATCGTTCTTATCCATATTCATTTTTCTCTTACGACCAAAGGTTCTTCTAAATCTGGGCTGTCTTATATCCCTTTCCACATCTGTATCTATAGTGGTTGATGAACTCACAGACACACTTCTCATAGGATGTCCACTTTGTTGCACGGTGTTCCGATTTTGCCATCTATAGATTGTATTGTCATAATCCGCAATATCCCTCTTAAATTTGCGCTGTTTTCCCAGACTAATATCCTGCTCCCATTTCTGTATATCCTTGTCCACATCCTCCAACCATTTTTTTAGAGTATCAGGTGAGGTGTCCTTTTTAATAAGATCTATCGTTTTTTCTAATTGCTCATCCAAATCCACCAGAATCTTTCTATTTTTCTCAACAATGATTCTGATAAAGTCTAGGGAGCATTCAGACGCTGTAGTCATCCATCTCTTTACCAGATCCTCCTCCTCCATTTCAAATGTTGGAAATATATTTACCCGTAGGCCTCTAGGTATGATCTTTTTTTCTATGTAATTTTCCAGAGAAATTTCCGTCCACCAGATTCTTGTTTTTTTATACAGATTATTTTTGTATTGACGCATCAATTCCTTAGTTGGTGCAGTAGTGTCAGCTGAAGCACCCGAGGTGTCAGCCCTGAGTAGATCCATGGCCTTATTTCGCCATGTTAACTCTCTTGCCTTAAAATCCATGATAATGCACTTTTACCAATAGGACGTTCTGTAAAAACAGATAAAAGACTAAATAACAACCAGTCCCCTTTATAAATTAAATCAATCCACTAAACTCTAATATCAACTGATAGAGACCGAAGTCTCAATCAAGGAATGATTTCACCACTGTAAATCAAATAATGCTAAAAATTGCAATCTTTATTATCAAAAATGAATAAAATCTCAACAGAGCCAATTCCCAAAGGGAAATTCACATAGTACAGTATACATCCTTTTCAAATACAGAGTAAAAAATAGTGTAACATTAGACCCTTGTACAAAAACAATGCCTCTCCAGATAAAGAAACAAGAGCAAATATAAATATGGCACCCTTAGTAAATAACTTGCAGCCATGTAAATGTAATGTAGAAGTTTATCAAATGAAATAATATACATGAACTTACAATGAGGAGTAAGTCGCATCGCGGAAAAAAGTAAGTTAAAAGCTGGAGTGGGAGACTATAATATATAGCGCCCCATAATAAATTAAATGGGCTTTACCAAAGAATGACAGGAAACTGAAACAGCAGCAAGATAACACAATGTGTAAAGGGCCTGTCCACTACATAGACAGCACCTTTTTAAATAAATTACCGTACTTCATCTTTTTTGTTCAACGAATGTGAGTGAACAGCAACCCAATATTGAGCTTAGGGCGCTGGGTAGTGGCCCAGATTGCTCTCATTATAATTCACCTATGGTTGTACATATATTAAAGCATTTATTCACATATTTTCTAAGTCTATATTTGACGACAGCTGAAAAACAGTTACAGATAAGACATGTTCACATGTTCAGCTTGTGCTCTTCTGATACGGTTGTCATGCCCTGGAAACCACGATGAGAATAGATACAATATATTTTAAATCTTTAGTTCACATATTGCAATTATCATGTTTGTGGCTTTAGATATGTATCATATTATTGGTAAACTGCAACATGATTTTTTTTTCTCATGTAATGTACATGTACATCCATGGCCGGGTTCCGCCTACTGAAGGAAGCTTAATCTGTGAGCTCGCATTCTCCCCCCATCTCAGCTGATCTCATTAGCTGAGATGCGTAGCTAACACTACTGGTTGGATCAGCGATCTGATCATTGGTGTTAACCCTTTGGATCTCGCTGTCAGTGACTGACAGTACGATCCAAAGCCCCGCGATCACGGGACCTCCGTCTGTTACCTGGACAGCCCGAGTTCCTCTGATGACCCCGGAAGCTGTCAGCATTCACTTCCTGCTGGCGATCTTCCAGTGAGGTCTCCCGTATAAAGACCATCAGATCTGTAAACTCCGTAACGGAAAAAAGTCCAAATGCTAAAATTAAGTTTTTCTGGTCGACACAATATTGCAATAAAATGCAATAACGGGTATCAAAACATCACATCTACCCAAAAATGGTATCATTAGAAATATCAGCTCAAGACACAAAAAAAAAGCCACCGCACAGTCGCAGATCCCAAAAAATGAGAACACTACGAGTCACAGAACATGGCACAAAAGTGCAATTCTTTTTCTTTAAAAACTTTTGAATTTTTTTTCACCACTTAGATACCAGTAAAGGTATACATGTTTGGTATCTACGAACCCGTGCCGACCCGAGGCATCATACCAACATGTCATTTTTACTATATAGTGAACATGATGAATAAAACAAAACAAAAAAGCAAATGTGTAATTGCACTTTCTTTACAATTTCACCGCACTTGGAATTTTTTTCCCATTTTCCCGTACACTATATGGTAAAATGAATGATTTTATTCAAAAGTACAACATGTCCCACAAAAAAATCCATCATACTGTATGTCTATATTGAAGGAAAAATAAAATGTTATGGCTCTTGGACTAAGGGGAGGGAAAAATCGAAAAATGGAAAAAGAAAATTGTCT